>JAWZYT010002666.1:7500-235000 GCA_034508575.1 Petrolisthes manimaculis
CCCCTTCCCCACTCCCCGTTCCTGCTGCCCCTCTCACCCCTTCCCTATTTCCCTCCTTCCTGTCCCCCTTCCCCACTCCCCGTTCCTACTTTTCCCTTCGCCCCTCACCCCTAAATACAACTACTCTCCCCCCCCCTCCCATTCTGCTCTCCCTCCCCCCCTCCCCTGGACCACAGACTTGAGGCTACTCCTTGGCAGCCATCCATCCCCCCCCCGTCCCACTCTCTCTCTCTCTCTCTCTCTCTCTCTCTCTCTCTCAACATAGTCAGCATAAGAGTCGTAATACTTAATATGTTTGGGGTAAGCAGCCTCGGGTATTAAAATAGTTATACAGAATAGACACAGATCAATCATTTATACTGTACTGTTCCATTACTCACGAATTCCTAGAAAATGGGGCGTGGTTACATCAGCCGCTGGTGGGGTGGGGGTGGGGGTGGGGGTGATGTGGGGTTGTGTGTGTGTGTAGGGGGGGGGAGTCATAAGTCACGGGATAAATGTTTCAGGACAACATTCACAGACACTATAATTATAACATATATATATACAGTTTTTATAAGTACAAAAGTAATGATTGTTAAGAGGGTAATACATTTTTGGTATATTGGAGAATTTGGAATGGCTGTCTTGAACTCTTGATATAATAGTACACATCAGGAAACAGAACTCTTTTACCTCCAATTTTCTGACTACATCTCAGGGTCCCTAATTCATTCTTGTAGGAACAGTGTTATTCTACGAGGTGTCAACTTCTTACTATGAGTTTCGTCAGCTTGTAAATTTAATGGGATAGTATACATTTGGTATATGGTAGATCTAACTTTGTTGATTCCTACAAAGTATGTCACGAAACAGAACTAATGAATAATAACTGTAATGGTGGTGTTCTGTTGTTGCTTGGAATAGTTTGGTGTAATCACTTAATGCTCCATATTATTTACAGCCAACAACATTGTATACTATATTATACCCTCTTAATTAAGCCTATATCTGGACCCTTTACCCTTCAACTCCGTCCTTTTGCTCACAGATGGCAGCACCTGTCAGGGCAGCAACGGCACTACCATTTTAGAAGTATGGCACTTTGCTAAGAGCTCTATAATAATAAGTCTCGTGGAATTCAAAGTCAACGCAAACATTTACGTCATGTTATTGTAATCAGATATTAATGATGTTAAGTTTAGGAAAGTCATAGAAAGTAGAAGGGATATATTTTGCGTGTATTTTTAATGTGTGTGTGTGTGTGTGTTTAATTGATGTAGATGGAGTAAGTTGCCAGGGGTCATGTGAGTGTGAGTGAGTGCAGTCTGCCATATTGAGTGTCGACCCTGTACAACACAAGGCTGGCATTGTTATTGTTTTTATTATTATTATCATACGAGGAGCTAGTGACCAACCACTAACCAGCCATAAGAGGTGCGTGATTGGTGTGAGTAAAGAAGAAAACTGTGGGTAACATTTATATATTATTTAATTGACTGTATAGAAATGGCGTTGTATATGTGTATGTGTATTCTTACGTATTTGTTCTTTTATATTTGTCTCTTTACAGGATTGAGTCCAAGCTCATATATGTCTCGTATTTGAAAACCCAAGTATCATATTTTTGTTTAAAGTTATATATGTATGTTTTTGGCACACACCACTTCTTCTGGAAATTTATTCCATTCGTCTATTACTCTATTTGGAAAACTATATTTCTGTACATCATTATCTCCTCTTCTTTTGATTAATTTGTGTGTGTGTGTGACTGTGTGTTCGTTCATTTTTTTGTTTGTTTTCATTGGGCCTCTGTTCATGTCGCATCAGCGTTACGTAAACTGCGACGTAAATAATATCTTGATTTTTTAGATAGAACATTGTAGTTTAAGGAGACCCTGTGTGTGATGTAGTCTGAAAATTGATGATAAATGAGTCCTTCAAATAATTGCCCCGAAACACACACACACACACACACCTATATGGAAGGAGCTTGTTTTGTGGCATGGGGTCAGGAGGAATCAGAAGCCTCCACTTTTCATACACGATCACAGGGTCCTTAAGAGGGTGCGGGAATAGGGGGACAGGCTTGGGGGGGATTTAGGGAGGTGCTGGAGTAGGGGACAGGCTTTCTACCCACCCCAAGCCTGTCCTACTATTCCCGCACCGTCCAACCCCCCCCCCCCCCCCAGCCTGTCCCATACTCCCGTATTGGAAAATCTGGAGCAACTGAATCCTCCAGTCATGGTAAAACTAATAATAACATCAGTAATTAATGTATTGTATGAACAACGAGACACACCAAACCCACATTCTTAACAACAACAACAACAGTACAACTTATTATGCGGTGATGTGCACGTTTTACCAAGGGATAATAATAGACTATAATAAAAAATATATAATCGTGGATACAAATCAGTATTCATAATAAGCTAAATAATTAATTGTTGGTTGCAGTGCTGTATGGATATCCTGTGGTGGTAGGAGGTCAGCAGCAACAACAACAGCAACAGCAGCAGCAACAACAGTCAGCACCACCACCACCACCTCAGCATCATCACAGCTACGGCAAGAGAAAGAAGAAAAAATACCAGAGGCGCAGACAAGGCGATGTTCAAGCTTCAGTAAGACATTATATATTCCCACTACATTATGGGCCCTGGGATCGTGTTAATTAAATCATATATTAATTCACTCCTATTGGTGCATTATATTAATTCTCATCTTAGATAAGTTTAGTAGTCACTATGAAATTATATTGGCCATAAAGTTTCCAGTGGTATAATATACATAAAGAAGTATAGAACACATAATATATCCATAGGTAAACAAAACTGGATTATAGGAGTAAATTTAAGAGATCAGAGGAAGAATTTAGTCAAAAGGCTTTAGACTACATTGCAAATATAATTCTGTTAAGATAAAGTATGTATTGTATAGTTATTGCATATAATGTTAGCTAAGATAAGGTTCATCTTTAGTTTTCATTGGTGATATCATTGAAGATAGTAACCACATGATGCTGTATTGTATAATTATGAGGAATTACCAGATTTCATGAGTTGTGTATATTATGGTAAGACAGCATCGTTATATAATTTACAAGATGCATATTAACTATAGGGTTAATGTCAAAGATATGATGAGTGTAATGACAATCTCTGCTAAAAGTTAACAACATTTTATTTTTCAGGGTACGTACTTGGACCCTCAGCTGTATACAGGAGAGCCATTTGTTGCCACACCTGGAGGTTATGTTGTGCCCCTGGACCCATCTGCCACAGTGTGTCAGGTCCACGGCATCCAGTATGTCACACCAGCCTTCCAACACCAGGTGGATGAGGGATTTGTATCAGTTCAACACTCCCCCTACCTGCCCAACTCAGCAATAGAACCCAACGCTTCACTCCAGCCAACAGAATCCACCGGCTCCCAGGAAGATTCCACCAAGACAGTGTTCAGTGACCTTCAAGACACAGAAAGACAACAAATACAGGAAATTTTACTCCAGGAAAGGTCAAAGGTAGGGAAGTCAGACTCAACAGAATCCTCAGACTCTGGAGTATCAGAGTCCGAAGAGACCCCTGCACCTGACACCACCAGCCCTTTACCACTACTCTGTCAAGAGGAACCACACCAACAAGAGCCAGGACCACATGCAGCAGCAACTCAGGGAAACAGTTCTGAGGAAACAATAAATAATGTAACAGCTGAGCAAAGCGCTGTTACGAGTGACTGTGTTGGTGTTCAAGAGAGGATTGTTGATGAGCAGTTGGCATCCAAGGTGGAAGCAGTTACTAATCATCATGAGGAAACACAATCTGAAAGTCATAATGCAGAAGTAATTAAGGTCAACTCTGAGCACATCAATCAAAATACTGCTGAGGAGGATAAAACTTGCCCAGAGGAAACTAAGCCAGACACAACACCAGCACCAATAGTCAATGGCATCGAGAACAGCGACCGAGAAGATGAAGATGAATGTGACCAGCCTCAAACTGTGCAAGAACAAGCAGAAGTTGACGAGACAGACGAAGAAAAGGATGTTTGTCATGATGAAATAGTTAATGACATCAGTATAACAATTGCTGTTCCTAGTAAGTGTGAAAGTATTGTTGATGCATTACCTGGTTCAGTCAATGAAGTTCAAGAAGTTGCTCAAGATACCATTGTTGTTAAGTGTTCAATACCAAATACAGAAACCTGTACTGATGTAGAAACCATTGTAGAAAGTTCGCTTATAACACCAAGTGATAATCACAGGAAAGATTTAATAGAACTGACAAGTTGTACCAGTTCACTACTGCAGCAAAGTGATGACAAAGATCAATGTAGTAGTGACAGTAATGTGTACAAGCAAAGTTTAGAAGAGAATACAGAAGTGGAAAATTGTCCAGCTGAAAAAAGTAAGTTTCAGGAAGATGCAAATGAAGTAATTGATGGTGGAACTATAGAGGAAAGATTAGATCCTGAAGAGACTAATAACATTAATCTAAAAAATCAGGATACACTAAAAGATTTGAAAGTAACAGAGGCTGTTAAGAGGTGGATCAGAGAAGTAACTCCAGAGAAAGCTTTCAATCTGTCTGAAGAGGTGCAAACTTTTCTGTTGGCAGAAAAGGGCTCCATTGTGGATATGGATACTGAAGATGAGTATATTGAAGATGAAATGCCAGAAAATACAAAATCCATTACTGTACTGGAGTCAAAAAACGTGAAAGGCAACCCTTTCGTTGCAGCATCCAGTGATTCCCTTAATCAGGGGATGGAAGGCTGCAGCAAAAGGGTTGCGTTCATGAACAAGTTCCGTGGAACTACACCTGATGCTTTAGAAGAATATGATGGTGCCAGCACCATTAGTAACCTAAGCTACGACCAACTATATTCAGAGGCTTCAACCAGCCACACTGCTTCAGTAAATAATAGCTTTGATGAAGAAATTGATAAACATATGGAAAATCAAGATATGTACAATCCTTGTGCATACACAAAGTATTATCAACTTGGTGTTGAAATGGATGAAACAACACCAACTGCAACACCGCTACCGGAGATAAGTCTGAGATCTCGAGAGCATACACCTTCAGCCCACTCTAACTCTGGATCTGTTAGTGAGTGTGGATCTGAGGATGTTGATAATATTCCCCACAAATACGAAGTTGCTCACCAAAATACAGACGTTTCTCCCATGTCTCTGGCTACCGAAATTTTTAAGGCAGAGAAAGTATTGAACAATATGGTTCATATTGTTGGTAACCAAGAGGTAGCTGTTGCACAGCAGTCATTAAATAATCCAGATAAATATCTGCAGCACTACAGTGCCAACTCAGGCGAAGTGGGAGACAGTGGGGTCCAGTCTGAAGAAAGCAGTGATGAGACTGATGCCAGAAGCAACGTTGGCAGCAGTGGTGTAGGATCCTCACTGGCTTCCACCCCAGCTCTTTCTCCAGCACATCGTAGTGCAAAGCCAATGTTTTATTCTCATCCTCTAAGACATATATCTACAGGAGAGAGTCCAGCAGTGCCCTGCAAGACAGTGTGCTGTGCTGTCATGTGAGCAACTTCTCCTATGGTTGGTTGAATTTGCTCCATTTTGTTAGCCCTGTGGCGTGGAAGGCAGGCAAAGGGGGCATCTCCCTCTGCTCCCGCCCGCTTGTGCCTTACAGGGAGACTCCTGGGCAGGGAACTGCCCAGATACAAAGGGTACAACTCTTACAGCTGTGAACTGTGACCCCTTTTGGTCATATGCTCACTTCATATTTTTAAATGCATTCGACTAAAAAAACTGCAGTCAGTGCACATGTATGTTGGACACAGTATGAGTAGCAAGTCAGTGCAAGGTTGCTGTAGGGTAGTGTCCTCGAGTTACTCAAGAACTGTGCTTTGGTGCTAACGTCACGTCATAAGGCCCAAAAGTGGTCGTATGGCCTTAACTTGGGTTGCACTGCATTTTGTAATTCTCAGGCCTGAAATGGACTCTACTCACTTGTCCACCCTCATATGAAACTCAGATACCTTGACTTGGTGTTTGAAAGCCATGCTGCCAGACTGTGGGTAGGGTCCCTGTCAGACCTGTGGATCAGAGTCCGACAAAGTCACATCACCCATAGTTGCTTCATTCTCATATACAGTGTCATTGTGATAGGCATAGTGAACCCTATAGATAGCTGTTATTTATTTTTAGGCATATGATGTTTTAGTCTAAAGTAGAAATGTTATACCCTTGTGCATTTATGTCATTGGGTAGTGTTTATGATAGGTAGCATTTTTGGCTGCTGAGGTGAGCATAGGTGTAGGTAGGCCCGGTGCCTCAGAAGGTGAACAGGATTGGACAACATACAATATTTATACTACAGTAATTCTAACAATATTTAGACCAGTGTTTGTATAATGTTTTCTCGAGCAAAAATTTCTTAATAAAATCTTACAATTGCCCATGAACATCAATAAATTTACTTCCCATAAACCAACAATGTTGAGTAATATAACAAAATTGTGTGTTATCCAACCCCTAACACTTAGCATCCTGTTATTTTGTTGACACAGCTGTATGTTCTTACATCAGCTTCCCAGACTAGCTACAGAAATGCCTTTTTTGTTTTGCAACTGTTGGATGTCAACGGACTCGTTGCTGAATCATAATTTGCTTAGTACACAGCAATAGTTGAACTATGCATGTCACTTCATCCTTAGTGCTATGAAATGAAAGGAATTGCTGCAACTAATAAGAGTTCATGTAGGAAAGATGTGCGTGCTTCATGGTTGTTGAGACGACGAACTACAGGAAGCGAGTGTTAATGTGCAATGCAGAGTTTTCAGTTGTTATTTGTTATAGCTTATATATATACTGGAAATAAACTTCACCTATTTTTGCTGATGTCTATATCAAGGTTTTTATCTTGTAAGATGAAACTTGCTGACCAAATGCACTCTTGCATATCTGCATCTTTTGTGATGGATAATGATCCTGATGCCTCTGTGACCTAAGTAAAGAGACTTTGTCAGCTTGACTAAGGTATCTTGGCTGTGTTGAAGATGTTGTTTCATATTACAAATAACTACTTCCTTTGTTTCAGAGATATAACCCAGAGACCAACAATATCATTGTATGTCAGTTTCCACTGTTGCCATATTACTTTTATTCCACTGAAATGAATGGCTGCACCTTAAGTGGTAATATGCCAAGGCTGTTGGATTGTTGTTTTCTTTTTGTAAATAGAGAACCAATAAAATTTGTTGTATTTACAATGCTTGAACTTATTCACCATGGGAAAAAGTATCGGTACATTTATGTATGTTTTAATTGCAAGGTTCAGCAGTGACATGTTTTGTTTTGGTCCGTAGAATATCCAGACATTCTAAACCACAAATGACTCTGGACAGGATTGATGCCACCAAACTGCCTGATCATTCATCACTGAGATCCATATGAACCATGGAACTACTGGTCGGGATATATAGGTCAACCAGTGACCTGCATCCAGAAAGCAGCTATGTACAGTACTCATATATAATGTCTATCACCAATGTGTAGTACTGTATGACACATTACACAGAGTTGTAAATTGATTGTCATGGCTACTACATTGTCCACTTTTTTGTTCTCATGTTCTGGGTACCTGCTGTACTTGGTAATGGTGAGAGTACCCCAACCACCCATCACCAACTGTATGTCACAATACAAGGAACACTAGGTACAGTCGTGGTACATAGTCCTTGACCAGGGTGTAAGGGGATTTTTGGTCAAGGACTATGTGCCACCACTGTACATGAAGTTTGCAACAAATTACAGTACTGTACCTGTTATTACTTAATGATTGATGAGTGAGAAGCATAGAACATACATATAACAAGGTAATACAGTACTGTACTATGTTATACTATATGATGACAAGGTATTATGCTATTATATGATGACAAAGTATTATGCTACTATATAATGACTAAGTACAGTAGTTGTGGTTGTGGTATATGCCTACATCCCAACCCAGGTAGGTTGGTATATAGGTACGGTACTACTGGCAACACGTTAGGTCTCTAAAAGAGATTTATAATATCTCAAGAATTGGTTTGTTTCCATATCTTTCAGTTCCTTTTAATCATGTACCAGTGAAAAAATATTAAATTAGTGTGGGTCCGTAAGGGATATATTATGATATTATATACTATTAAAATCAGTTCAAGTCATACATTCTTGGAAAGAGACAAAATAATTCCATACTATGGCAATAGACTCAAGGTTACACCATTTGGGTCAAGTATCAATATTACGAGAAATATATAAAGGCAACACAACATATCCATATATTGATTGGTATCAGGAATGGATATTTACACTCAGCAGTCAGCAATAGAAATACTGACTGTATCGTTCACTCATGACATTGTTCCTAGCCATCTCTACTCAACAGATAAAAGCCTAATAACTGGCCAGAGAGCCCCTAATATTGTATTCAGTTTATTGCTGTTTTTTATTAGTTGTTGCTGATGTTGATGATGAGGCAGAATGGCCTCCTGCCCCACAGACCCCTGGTACACTCTGGTCGCAGTGAAAAAACAAATTAAAATAAAGGAGGGGCTGGCCCTATATGCCTGGGCTACCGAAGCACATCCCAAGGAAATGGGACCAGAGGTTACTGGACCAGGGAGATTGGGGGGAAGGTTTTGATCCCACAGCCAGTGCTGTGGGCCCAAGTCCACGTTACCACAAGAGCTACAAGTGGGGCCGCACCTTCCATGAGACCAGCCCTGAAGGGACCATAAGGGAGAGGAAGTTTACACTGCTTCATGCAAAGGGAAATGCACCCCCGTGTGCTGGCAGTCCACATAGTGGAATAATAAAAAAAAAGGACTCTTGTTGCAATACACCTCACGTGGGCAGATCTCGACAAATCCACTAGAAAGTGACCAGATCCTACAACAATCTTTATTCTAGCCCTGTGGGGGATAACTAATATTCACAGAGAATAAAGTCAGCCCCACTGGGCCAAGGCAAGGGTGTGGTAGAGGATGCCAAATTCCTCATTTCTGGATAGAACCAGCCCTCACCAGTGGGAAGGGGTGATAGCAAGTATGAAGGAAAGAAAAGGAACGGAGGAATACTTGAAGAACTCAAAAGGATTAGCTGGGGCTGAAGGAATGCCAAAACCCTTGAAGTACTGCCCACGTCACCGCAAGCCTTACGGGGTCTTTATTAGTTGTCTAAACCTTGCCATAATATCTCAATAGAATAATTATTCTTATAATTATTATGGTCGTGTAATCTAAGGTTTATCAACAACAAACCAGGTGACATAAGGCCTTCCAGAGTGTCATACTAGAACGCTTTATACAATTAAATTTACAAGCACTGGCTTCGCCATCCACGGCTACGCCGTGGGTGCTTGGCCTGCGGCGCTGCTCGCTGCACTCGCCCCCCCACCCCACCCGCTGTGAAAATGTTAATATTTACCTCTGCTAAATATAAAGGGCAAAGTGTTGTAGGTACATGTATCTCGCAAGTAGCGAGGCGTACCAGATTCATGTGTGGGCAACTGTACTTGTTGTTATTTCTCTGTAACGTTATAATACTGTCTGTTGGTTGGTTGGTGTGTAAGCATAGCATACACACTATACTTTTTGCATAATATAAACTATTAATTCATTCATTCTTGCATTCATACTCCTCTTAGGAAAAATTTGAGAGAAGAGGTTGTAGTAGGCAACCTTTATGTATATAGTCACATGATCATATTCCAGGTTAGCTATGAAACTTTATATGCAACCCCAAGTGAAGATAACATCTTCACTAACATCGTAACCACACGTTACAACAAGGTCAAGGGAATATTCCCTTTACCTTGCGTTACAAGGTAAGGCTGTAGGGTGGTGTGGGTGAATACCGACCCCTTAGTGGAAAAATATTCATAAAAAATCCATTTATTACCTGAGAGAGGGCAAACTGTGCTCAAACCAAACTTTAGAGCATGACCCACCTATGGTAGGACCATGAAGCAGCAACCCCGATAATAAGTGTCATCTTTGGCACTGTAAAAATTTTTGGGCCATCGGTCGGTCTTCCCCCGACGCGGGGGAAGACCGAATGGGCATTTTTGACCACAAAATATGTAACTTGGAATCATTCTAATAACCTACATCACTTATATAATGCATCATTTAGGTGCTTATAGCATAATGTCACTGACATAGCATTAAAATTGACCACAAATCACCTTCAACTTCATACAAAAAAAAACACTGTTCCACTTCACTCACATGCACCAAATCACTATCAAGAGTTATTATCAGGCTATTAAACATAATCAGTCACTTTTTGTTATGTTTTTCTAGGTATTCGTATGGGTGGACGGTATTCCCCCGTGTCAATATTTTCTTTTCATAGGACTCTACACATTGGCCTGGCGGCGGACTCTGTACTTCTTCACATGATTACATGTCAATATGGTTACACTTGCTAATGCAACTTACCTCACAAGAATCAGGCCATTACCGCCGACATGAGACACTATATGAGAACCGCGAAATATTACAGTGGCTATACGAAAAATAAAGATTCATACCTGGTAAACACAGGCGTGGCGTTCGCGGGCTTCTGTTGAGACTGAGTAGTTCGGGTGTGGTGGCGCTGCGTTCGTTGCTGTATGATGGCGCGCAATTCGATTTTGTTTTCGAGTTATTGGCATCGGTCGGTATTCCCCCTCGGTCGGTATTCCCCCACATGACCCTACAGTCGCTGTAGGAAACTGCAGTACAGTATTTAATGGGTTTAAGTACTTTTGATAATACACAGAATTAGATCATTTTATGCAGTTATCATAGCCTATATGGAACAAATTCAAGTCTCTTTCTGGCTCTAATTATAGTTAATATGAGAAAATAAGAGCATAAATATAATGGGTTTAAAGCTACCGGGGTTTCACTCTGGGTGTACAGGACGAGTGGGTCACGCTGCCAGGCGCCTCCTCTATATTATACCTCCATGAATTTGACTAATTATGCAACGAAAAACTTGGCTGCGCTGCTAGCAACCAAGACAGACTCTTATAAACTTAACAAAGGCAGTAGGTACAGGTGTTTTGTCATAAAGAAGAAAATCTAAATATCAATTATAGGTTGGGATATTTCTCGCGTCATTAAATTCAGAGTTTAATTTTTCCAAGTTATACAAAGGTGCGTCAGCAGCGTCACATTCACATAAATTATAAATAGTATTGACAAAAGAAACGGTATTCTCGTTACAACCGTACATACCACCAGTGACTCAGATAGAGTGAGTACAAATATTCCTAGCTGCTCTCCAGTTGCCCTGCCCAAATTATCGTACATTATTGCCTAAATTATAGTACATAGCTATACAAATTTATACTATATAATATTATACATATTATATACTAATGAGCTTATTTTTAATAAACAGATTGTATTATACTATAAAAGACAAGAATATCACATAGGTTAAGGCATGGCCCCTAATATATCACTAAATCAAATTATACGCATTCAGTATACTCCTCTTGTGAGAACAGTGATGTAACCTATTCTGTTGTTTCGTCTCTGCTTTAGAGAGCCCTTGCGATATCTACTAAATATGATGTACTTGTCAAATGTCGCTGTGTGTAGAGTGTAGTCAAAATGGAATAATAAGTTTGAAACCTTATATCACCCGCTAGGGCAGCCACAGTGAAACAAAAGTGGTTCCTCGCTTGTGGTTGGCAAACATATTGTATATTGACTATTTATAATGTTCTGTAAGGAGGCTGATGTCATATAAATACATACATTAATACACCAGTTATCATTTTAAGTAAGAATGAAGCTTATAACTTACTATATTTACAGTTAGTTATAAAAGTATCAGCCGCATTCAGAAACTTGAGAGACAGACTACACAGACACTTATAATTATGATAGTACAAATACCATAATTATCGTACGAAGCGCAACACTGCATGACTCAAAAAATTTCCCAGAATCATAGAGCAGGAAACTCGCCATAATAATCTCCGCTACGCACGTCAGGGGGAAATACTATCCAAAATTTTATATCAAAGTTACCCATTTTTTATTAGTATATAATTATTTCAGACATGGTATAATTTGGGTATGATAAAATATGTCGATAAAATAGATCCGAGTCGAGAACGTTTTCGTAAGACTTCAATAGACCCTGAAACAAGTTGAAAAATATATTCAATAGTTTAAGAAAGAATCAGTTGGTATGACTTTATATATTAGTGGGGCATAATGTGATGCTCATTTGTTCGTAGAGCTCTCAGACGCAGTGTTACCAGATGTGCATGATCCCTCTATAAAGGTAATTTCGCAAGTAAACGGAAATAATTAATAAAGGCAGAAAGAGATATTTATTTAAATTGTAGTTTGCTAAGTAATATGTTGCTTGATCCAGTGAGCTGCTGAGATGACAGTAATTGAAGATTCTCAAGGCAGTTAGCCCTTCAAGGAACGTTCTGCTCAGTGTGTATTATATAAAACCAAAATTGTCGACTGAACTCAAAATTTAATAGCAGGATAGATTCTTTTCTAGTTTATGTTAGCTTCTGCTTCATTATTATTATTATTATTATTATTATTATTATTAGTAGTAGTAGTAGTAGTAATATTTGCAACATATAGTATTATTATTAATTGTAATAGGAGTAGTTTTGCAACAAATAGTAAAAGTAATCACGGTCGAACTCGACCGTGGAAGTAATAATAGTAGTAAATAGATCGAAGTAATATTTGCAGTCGTATTTTTTCTCCTCATATATAATATATTATAGAGTCGTGAACACTGTGATCTGGTAGCACGGAATAATATTTCCAACAGATAATAGTAGCAGGAGTATTATTTGCAACATATAGTAGTTGTCGTAGTAATAGAAGTAATAATATGCAACAGTTTTATTTTTCTCCTCCTATAATTATAGATTCATGAACACAGTGATCTGGTAACACTGTATGGCTGCCTCGCTGGTCACATCGTCTATACACTCCCGGGACTCCCAAGATGGCGGTCGCGTCCACTGAGATGATGAATCCCCCTGCGAAAAAGTACGGCTCGGTGGTGATAACGCTGGAAAATGTGCTTCTACCCACGGATAAGATAACCCCGAGTCCTTCCCAGCTGGACGGCCTGGATAAAGAGATAGAATTGGACTTGAGGATCCTAGGATGCGAGTTAATACAGACGGGGGGAATCCTACTCAAGCTGCCTCAGGTGAATTAACGCTTTTATATTTATTTATTATGTATTATTATTTATTGAATCTCTTACTTGGCTTTATGGCTATTTTATTCCCGATACTCTGGTCTTTATTTATTTATCTATTTTCCGCTACTTTGTTTTTATTTGGCTTTGTATTTTTTACTCCCGTCCTCAGGTGAGTTGACGCTTTGTATTCATTTGGTTGACCTTCTTTCTATTTGGCTTTTTATTCCCGTTACTCAGGCTTTATTTTATGTATTTTCCGTGTGTAATTTCGACCACCAGAGCCTCGGGTATCGTTGGTTTATATAATGTGTGTGTGTGTGTTTGGGGTAATAAAGATGGTGGTAACTGGGGGGATATTATTATGATTATGGTGCAATACGTTAATAAGCAACCACAAGCACATACTAACTTGTATTATATTTTACGCGCGTGTGTGTGTGTGTGTTTGGGGTAATATAGTGGTGACTGGAGGATATTATGATTATGGTGAAATACGTTTATAAGTAACCACAAGGTCATAATTATATATGATGCTTCCATAACGGCCTTCAAATTTCCTTGTGTACATTTCCTTATCATTATTCATCACATTTACATATTTATTTGATGTATTCCTACGTGTGTGTATGTGGTGATTTATTGTAACTTAATTTAATTATTGAAGGTCATGATGTGCAGTACTGTATTGTTTGAAATTTATATAAAACCTGCCTAATTTAGGAATAAGGAGAAAAAATACATAACTTGCCCAAATTAGGATGTAAGAGAAATATATAAAACTTGCTCAATTTAGGAATGGAGATATTAAATGAAACTTACCCAGTTTAGAGATGTACTGTACATCTCATTTTAATCCACTGCAGAACTAATATTCTCTACTAAAGCCAGTATCACACGGTCGCTCTTTTCCTGCGAAATCATGTCTTGCGATGACGTGACGCTGGAAATGATAGCGTAAGGCATCATTGACAACAACAAAAACACTCAAGTGACCGTCCCTCATACTATTATCACATCTATGTAAGTGGAGCCATAATGCAAAGCAGCTGAATAAGTGAACATTTCTCTCAAAGTGTTCAAGTTGTCTTTTGGACCAGGTGGCAGTAAACAAACCATGAAATCAAATCAATGTTGCATGCTCATATTAAATTTAACAGTTAAATTCGGTGTAAATAAGGTAAGCATTTACATTTGTATACCGGTATGTTTCACAAGGGGACAATGTAGTATGTTCATGTGTAATGAATTTAAGAGAAGGTTACACTTACCTGGTATTTTTGGTATAATAGCATATCGAAAATTTCAGCTCTCCAGAGCCTGAGTTCAGTTTTTTCCTGCCATTGTAAACATTAGACAGTCCCAGTAGTCTGCCCAGGTTAGGTCCCGGTAGTTTGCCCAGGTTAGGTCCTGGTAGTCTGCCTAGGTTAGGTCCTGGTTTGGTTAGGTTAGGTCAAGTAAGAGTAAAAAAAGTTATCTCCTAAATATTATGGGCAGCAATCAATAGAACAAGTAAAAATATACAGGAAAATTTATAAAATGTGGGAACAATCCATGTGGATCTCTTATGTAGAATTACCGTAAATAATATATAAGTTCTAAGAATTCAATTTCTGTATTCAAATAATGATACATAACACCACTTAAATTATAATATGCCATAGTAATATATGAATTGCAGTGTACTCACCATAGGCTTTCAAGGACTTTCTCCCTCTCCGACAATTATTGCTAGTTTCCATGGACACCTCGTCCAAAATCTCCCATTTCCCACGACGTGTCGAAAATGGTGACGCAGGAAAAAGTGCCTGTGTGATACCCGCTTAAGAGAGCATACATTAGGGAAGCCCCGTTCTACTATTGCACCAATGAATACCGTCTTTCCTGGCCAAGAGTACAGATACCCATTTGATATTTATTGAATAGTCACAAATGAAGAATTGGTGTACAGTGTGCATGAAACAATGATATTTATAGAAAGTATTACCATTTTGTAGCAGTATTTCCATATCCGGTTAGGTCCCTGTATTTTGCCCTGGTCATTTCCTGTACTTTACCACGATTATTTCCTGGTAGTTTGCCCAGGTTATGTCCTGATAGTCTGCTGTGGTCTAGGTTAGGTAAGTTCAGGCTAATGTCAAAATGCCCCATTTGAATATGCCCTGGGGTATCTTGGAAATGGGGCATTTGCAGAGAAAGTGCCATAGAAGAAAATTGTCTTATAATGGTCTAATTAAGTGGGTAATGAAGGTAGAAAAATTGTACGCAATAACGGTAATTCTTTCAATATTTACCGACACAATTTGGAACAACAGAATGAAGGTAGCCGAAATAATAATTAGCATCCGATATCAACATTTGTTCAAATGAATGTTTTCTGTACACATGACTCGTCCTTGCACCGATACTTTTGTGATCCAGTGTACAGGATTTTAAAAACGTTGTTCATCACCCCATGTTCCAATACTTTTCTCTACAATCATTGCTACAGACTGCATGAATACGTAGTTCAGAATGCCTTGTGTGGTGTGAGCTGTGTGGTAGAGTGTAGTGTATCATGCTGTAAATGTCCCTAATATTTATTATGGCCTGTATATGGCATACCACTTATGGTGTTCATTGAACATATTTGATCAATGCATATTGTTCTACAATTACTTTAGTATTTGTTTTTTTAATGTACTGTACAGTATTAAAATCTTTATTGATGCATAGTGGGGGTGGAAGGGTCAGGAGTATTGAGTAAAACTTAAGAAAATGTTGCCTTCTTAACATTATATACTTAATATTATATCCTAAAAATATGGACTATTATAAGATGCTTGGATACATGTATTTCTGATGGTAAAATCACATAAATCCAATGTGCTACTAAACTATGTGTTATACTATGCCCTGAATGATACAAGACTGAGGGACAGTTCCTTGAGAAACTCCATCGGAAACAGGTGCATAGTTGGATTTGGGGGGGCTTTATTTTTAACTGTAGACTTTCACTCCCTGTCATAAGTACTGTACTTTAATTGGATGGTTTGTATATTTATCCATAGTCTTGCCCGTTTGGAGTGTTCCCCAAGGGGATGGTTATGGCAAAAATGTCTAGGTTTCACTTATAGCCACATTCCTCTTCAATACTGACTTTTTGGGCTTCCTTCATACCAAGCCCATTAATGTCTCATACATTCTTAGATATAGTTCTGTCTTGTCTTTTTACTTTGCTATGGAAGGTGTTTTGCATGGTAAGCAAAGTAGATGGTAACTATTGTATCTTGAATGGATCTTTTCACCGTGGTAGCTCAAAATTGTGATAATTAGCAAAGATTAGTACTCTTGTTTGATTGATTTTGTAAGGTATTGTTGGTCAAGTATCATAACAGTGGTTTTGAATCGACATGTCATTTGTTGTGTGACTACAGCAGCATAGAGCCTTTTGCTGGAGAAGTTGGAGTACTATATCATCCAGAGGTGAAGTCCAAGTACAAGGTCACATCATAGACTGTATTCCCAAAGCAGTTTTTGGCTCTGCTTGACTGGTATGAATCTTTTTTGCAGAGTGGAAGGTTATACTGGACTACTGGGCATCTTACTTGATATTACTCGAAGGACTGGGGCAGGACAGCATCATGGTGGAACTTGAGGAGCCATTAACTCTTCCCTATATACAAGTCCTCTCAGAAGGTCAAGTTAAGGGTGGGTGTGGTGAGTTGGGTTCTGATGCTGGAATCACCCCATATGGCAGTGTCTCTTGTTCATGATGTCAGCGCCCCTCCGGGAGTTTGTCAATCTGTGGGATTGTTTTCCTGATCTTGTTCGTCATTTCCTTCTTACTTTGGATTTCTGTTCTGTTCTTGTATCCCTCCTTTTTATAACACGGTGGATCCTTTAGTGCTCAATCCAGACATATCTATGGCTGAAGCCACCCCCCAAACCACTATTTTTTCAGTTAAAGTTTTTCCTATTTTTATGAGACCAATGAAAGAAAGTTCCAGATACCTGTAATATACAGCTGTACTGTATATTGTGTGTCAAATGACTTGCCCCCAATATGGAAGATATAACAGAATTTGAGAAAACTCTAATGGGTTGTCACAACTGATGTGGTGCCCAATGCATTTGTTATTTGCCTCTTTCTTTTCTTTCTTTCTTAAGATGACTTAACCCTCTGCTTTAGTCATTATTCTCGATGCTTTGCGGTGGGCTAAGTTACTATTTTTTTGGCTGATGTAATAAATCGGTTGTCCCATTTGCTATTGAAGTTATAGAATATAGATAAAACGAAAAGGCCATCTTCCTTCGAAGAAATAACAACAAACCTATGTTCATAGGAGATGAATATGAGCTTTATTATTTGATACACAGCCTGACTTCAGTTGTTGTATGAACAGTGGCAGTAAAAATAAGGTTTCTTAGGGAGTGCAGGAGTTATTGTGCAAGGGAACGTGTAATGTGTGGATATGTGCAAATTATATACTGAATACCTTTCAACTTAGTCATAGACAAAACTGAAACAGTTATGGTAAATTACATGTGCCATATAGCCCATTTAACAGTAGTGTATATGCAGAGCACAGATATCCATTTTAAATGGCTAATTTTTATTTTTATTTTCTCCACAATAATGAACCAAGAATGGTAACTCCTCAGTACTTCACATAAGGTTGGAAAGTGAGAGGGGGGTTGGTGGGTAGATACGAGGTAATATGTCTGAACATGTGATCTTGTATGAAGTGGCTGAAGTATTTCTGTGGCATTGATGTATATGTACAGGACAGTATATAATATATATTTTTTATCCATATATATTTATTGTCACATTCATTGTACAGTGTATATATTTCCACTGATATGTTGTCATTGTTTACCAGTTATCATCTTCTCTCTACATATTTGCATTAAAATTAACTATGATCTTTATTCTACATGATACCGGTAGCTATGATTATTGTTCTTTTGATTGTACTTGGTTGGCCCATAGTAATTGGGACTATACTGTACTGTATAATAAGAGTGGCAATATATACAGTATTGCACATCATTCAGGGTAGGAGTAAGTAGGTAACTTTTTCTTTCCTGTATGAATTCTTCTAATCACTGGTGTCATCAGTCTGTCTTGTGCTGAGAGAAAGCTTCCTTTTCCTTTGTAAACCCACCAATGCTGGCTAATGAAGTGCAAAATCAAAACATATTCCTAATACCACAGCTAGTGGAGGGAAGTGGTCTGGCTATGGATTGCAAAAAGGCAAACACTAAACCATCTGTAGGATATCAGTAATTGTCTGTAGCCTACTATGGTTGGATAAAGTGAAATTATAATTGAGAAATTAGCGAGTTCAGAGAATATTGATGGATGAAAATTAAGCACCTATGCTGATGGTGTATATGAACCTCCATTATCACATGGGATTTGGTTTATTAATATGATTTTTTATTGGTCTTTGTGGAAGTGGTACAGTATATATATGATTTCACTTACAAATATAATATACTGTAGTGACAATCAGTGGATGAGGGATTTTTGTATCATGATATAATAATACATCATGACTACAGCGCATATATATAATTCCTTAATTTGTGATGATCAATGTATTGCACAATTTTAGTGATGATGGTGTTGCCAGATGCCAGCTAGGTCATCTGTAGAGTGTGCTGGTACTGTATTGTACACTGTTCCTTGACTCCTTTTTGGTATGTGGCTAAATTTTCTGTTTCTCTTTCAGAATAAAAATCTGTACAATTCTGGCAGCTGAAATGAAAATTGGTGCATCTCAGCAGGATTCCAAGATACTAGAAGTGTGGAATGTAGATGTCCTTTATGTTTTCAGGTTGCTATGGCTGCCGGCCAGGTCCTCTTCCAGAGGTTCTACTATGCCAAGTCAATGGTGCGCTACCCAATGGAGACTACTGCCATGGCATGCATTGCCCTAGCATCAAAGATAGAAGAGGCCCCCCGCAAGATTAGGGATGTTATCAATGTTTTCAATCACGTCAAACAAGTCAAGAACGGAAAGTAAGTTGTGCTTTGGTGAGGAATCAAAAGTCGTCAATTATCGTACTAAGTCGGTTTTATATATATACATATAAATTTGTTTTTAAGTATATTGGGTTTTGAATCTAAATGTTATTTATGTAGTATTTGTGTTGCAGATCCTTGCAATTGGAAGTTAAGGTAACAGATGGCAGTAGAGTTCCTGATTGGAATATAAATTATGTTAATGATACAGTAGCAGATTATAGGATTTGCATGCCAAAACGTTTGTGTAACTGGACAGTTTTGATCTGTTGTACAGTTGGCGGGAAAAGTCATGTTGCCACATCTGCCAAGTTATAAAGTACAGTATGGAAATATTAGCTTCACAGGCTAGTAAAATTAAAACCCAGAGTAGTTTACTAATTTGTCCCCGGGATATTGTAATTCTGTGTTGTTGATGAATGTGTTAGTTCCATGATTATCCTTCGTTATCCTTAATGAAACGTTAAGTGAGGCTACATGACTTTTGCCGCTGACTGTACAGGTGATATGTAGTGGAGAGAAATCATAACCTTTTCAGGGACATTCGATATCTTCCATCATTTTCCTGGTACAGTAGTCGTTGTAGTCAAAAAATGATGGGCTGATGTTGGTGGCTTATGATCCATGAACTAAACTGGAATTGATTGCAGGACCATTCAACCTGTGATTCTAGACACCAACTACATAGCACAGAAGAATCAGGTCATCAAAGCAGAGCGCAGACTTTTGAAAGAGCTGGGATTCTGTTGTCATGTCAAGCATCCACACAAGGTGAGATTTTTTTCTTAATAGTTCACCTGAGTTGTGTTACTCTTACCGTATTTGGCTATAACAAAGTATCACCCATTAATATTTCATTTTTGTCTCATTTAAGCATCTTTGCTAATTTCAAAACGTTATTCTTATAAATATTCATTTAGTATAGTATATTATCAGATGATTTCTGTCTTGGATTTTTTTTCCTTGCTAGAAGGTTATGCTTTTAGTTTGGTTTATTTGCCAGTACAATTCTTGCAAGTTTATTTAGCTAAAGGATGAATCTTGAGACTGACAACAACAAATGAATAGAGATCAAGTGAGAGCAAGACTTTTATTTATATATATATATATATATATATATATATATATATATATATATATATATATATATATACTATACAGTCGACCATAAAAGTATTGGAACCCCCTATGGATAATTATATTTAATTTCAATATAAGGGTGTTTCCAATACTTTTTTGCCAACTGTACATAAATATTTCTTGACCAAGGTACTGATGGTGAAAATGAGTGTCTTACATTAAAAGAAATTCATATAGTGTTGAAATAAAAATAGTATTTCTATATAATTTTTTGGAAAAGGATAAGAAAATGGGCTAATCTTTTGGGTTATGGAGTAAATTGCTTCCTTTCAAGCTGTGCACTGTATGATGTGTCTGAGAACTATACTCCTACCATGGCGATCCCTTTTTTGGGCATTCCTGGTAGGGTACAAGGTATCAACAATTGGTATAGAACTCAGAACTTACATGGTTGTAGATAGTGAGTTAAGGGATTAATACATTTATGATACCGTGTGGGTGATGGTGTGAGTAACCAACTTACTTTGAGGACTTGTGAATAACAGTACTATGGGGACTTTTAATTTATCGCAGTATTAAAGAAAAATATCCTGTGTTTAGATGTAACTTTTTACAGACTATCATCTTCTCTTTGTGTGTGTGAGCAGTATTTGAAATTTTCAAACATTTTGGTACGTGTGTGTAGGTGGTGTTTATAATTTTGTGACACATGCTTTAAGTTTTTATCATGCCATACTTTGATTATAACTGTAATGGTAGTAATATATGTGAAGGTTGTGCAATAATGTTTTGGGCAGTGGATGATTACCTTCACACCAGCTACTTTACACAGTCATAATAAAACATGACTTGATGTGGGTAGGTGAGGGAAGGTTTGTGAATGCAATGCTAACTTACCCTCCTCTTATAGATCATTATCATGTACCTGCGTCTGCTGGAGGCCGACGACAACAGGCGGCTGGCCCAATCCTCATGGTGAGTGTCGTATCT
This sequence comes from Petrolisthes manimaculis, assembly GCA_034508575.1. Lineage (NCBI taxonomy): Eukaryota > Metazoa > Arthropoda > Malacostraca > Decapoda > Porcellanidae > Petrolisthes > Petrolisthes manimaculis. The sequence goes on from JAWZYT010002666.1 coordinate 28,776, forward strand.
CTCTCTCCTACTGGCGGCTCCATCTTGTCCCTCCATAGATACACACCATGCATACAGTACACAGAAACATGCATACTAATTAACCCCCTTACTTCATCCTTCACTGTTTGTAGTATCCAGCCCTGGGTATATGCCTCCCTGTATAACAATAGCTGTGACATATTGCATCACTTTTTTAACCTAAACAACATTTAGTTTGAAAAAGTGAGAGGCTAATTATCAATGCCACATTTGGGTTAACAGGATGGCATTGCCTTGAGCCAGGAACTTACAATGTGGTCCCCAGTTCTTTACTGCTATGGCCTGTTGTATCAGCTTGATAGATGTCTCCTTTTTTCCTTGGTTTTATTCTCCCTCAATGCCTTCCCTGTTGTAAAGAATCATCAGTTGCCAATTATAATTCCTGGATTTTAGAATAGTTTTTACATTAACAAAGCCAGTGTTAAAAACTGACTAATTATTTTAGTGACAATAATTTTCCATTACTCAAAAGTGTATAATCCAGTAATGTGAGGGATGGAGCTACCAGTACCTCTTTCCTTTTGTTTTACAGTGGTTCGTGGTTTACATGCGGTGAAGGTAGTGCACATAGGCTCTGGTGATAGTGTAATTAATGTTTTAGGGGAATAGCTTATTAACCAGCCATTCTAATAGTTGTATGCATAAATAATTAAGTGGAAACCGCATACCTCCGAAGGAAATCAGTATGCTTAAACTTTGCACTTCTCACATTTTCAGCATTTTACAGTCCCTTAATGTGATTGATACATAACCCTTATTCTTACTAGTGGCTTAATTAAGTGTACAGTAAAAAAAAAAAAAAATTCTCATAATGGGATTACAAAGCTGTTATCATATTCTTTTAATAAGTATGCATACCACTAATTGTGTTAGACTGTAGGAATTCATAATTGTGTGAAATAAATAAAAATAATCTTTATGCATACAACCATTAGAGTTACTAAGAAAGTGAGAACAATCTGGCTCCAAACTACTGAACCTATTTTGCGGACCGTATACGAGAATCAACAATATTTTGTCACTGATACTTGCCCATTATGCACTAGTTATATCTATATTTTTTTGTATTCACTTGGAAGTATATTATTGACCCCCTTGCAATTACTAGAAGAGGTGTGATGGGTGAGGGCCTGTTAATGTGTGTACTACCTTCACCCCAAACAGTAACTCTGCTCTGTACTTGGCTTCACCTCAGCCTCATGGCAAAGGTCCCTCAGTTTGGGATCCAGGAAGGCATGTCATGTTGCCAATCGAGGAAGCTGTCTTTGGCTGTGAAACACTTTATTTTTCTGTGGCTTGGATGATACATTTCCCAGTTGCCTCACCTTCAGACAACTACTATGCTCAATGGATGTTAAAAACTTTTTGTCTAGTAGTTGCAATGTTGAATTTTGTTGGTTTTCTTGACCACTGCATCATAAAGTAAGAGTTGAGTGTAGATGTCATTGTGATGACCTTAACAAGCTACTCCCTTGACTCTGACTGTTGTCCGAAGTGGAGACAATCGATCAACGCCAGATTTCAAAATGTATCACTTGTTGGAGGCTCACCAAAGACTCAAGGTCACTTCTTGATGTGTGGATACCATTGGGACCTTAAGGCACCTCCTCTTGTAGGAAGACATTTGGCATCATAGGTACAGTATTTCAGAAGTATGAATTTCCATGAAGTCGATGGCATCTAAAACCAGGCACATTAGGAAAATTTTCCAGAACTATATCAGTTTATGATGCAGTGTTTGTTCTTGGGAAGTTAATCAAAATTATTGTACAAGACTTTATTTACAATAAATGGCTTTTTTTTTTTAGCGGATCGTTGATAGTGTACATTGTAAAGGAATAAATATGAAATTTATAAATGTATATGAAATTGTATACTGCTGAAGGTATTTGTTTGCCAAATCTGGTGCTATTTACTCAAAAAATATGTGTATATAGTGACCAATATTAATGTGAGGTTTTGTTCCATCTCAGAGGAAGGTGGGGCAAGGTAAGTAGTGTTGGTGGAGCCAGCACTGCCCCAGCGCCCTCCATCCACAACCATCATCCACTACAACCACCTTGACCTTCAGCTCCACCACCACCACCTTCCCTGTGCTAGCATGGCGCGTGGTGTGGCTGGCTCGTGGTGCGCCCGGCTGGCTGGTGGCAGGCTGGGCTTCCACGCCAGCTTAGGTCATCCAGAAAGTGCCTGGCCCGGCCCTCCCCTCTCACATTATAGCTCCTCAAGCCCTTGCTCCATGCCACTAGTTGGAGATTGCATTGTTTTTGTAGTAAAGCTTCCTAGTCCAATGAAAATGGTAACTGTCTTAGAATCATGGTGTTACTCTGCTGGAAAAACTGTCAGTCAAAAGATTTGTATTGAACATACGTCTGAGCTGAGGGAGTTGTTTATAAGAGCGTTGCATATTATTCTGTAGGTATTGTAGCACGTGGGAATTTCAAAGGGGTTGCATGCAATTGACTCTACGACAAAAACAGTCAATGAATTCATTAAAAAAAAGTGATATGTGCGAAATAATTCTTTGGTCTGAAGATCAGAGTCATTATTTGTGGAGCTAGACAATCAGTGTGGAAAGCTTTACCAAATAACTTAATTTCCTTGGTAGTGGAAGTGACAGTGACAGTGGCGGCAAGACTGATCACATGAAGGACAGTGGTGCAGTGATGGGGGGATGGAATTCCATGCACTAAGCTCTCTTTGCAGGTGTCTTGGTTTCACAGCTAGAGCCATTGGACACAATCACCGGCCACCTATCTTGCCAGCCAGACTCCTGAAAGCCAACAGCAGCCAGGGTGGAAAAGGATTAGTGGATTGAAAGTGGAGGCTGGGCAGTGCGCTGAGGACAACTCATCTCCAGTCTTGTCTACTTAGTCTTAGTACCTTAGTTCCTCATTAAGGATTGGAATTTTTATTTAGAGGAAGGTCAGAAATATTCAATACAGCTGTGTAGGGTTCTTTTGATCTATTCTTTAGATGATGGTATAGAGATGTACCTGAGATATGTTTAATGTTAGCAGCTTCACTGCAGCTAGTGTCAAGAGTGCCTGGTAGCCATCTACTTCATGGACCTGACACTGGCCTTGTCCCCCCAGCCCTTTGTTTCTTCTTCCATAGGAACTACATGAATGATGCCTTGCGGACGGATGCCTTCGTACGCTATGACCCAGAAACTATAGCCTGTGCCTGCATCTGGTTGGCTGCACGTCGCCTCAAATACCCTCTGCCAGATCAGCCAGCATGGTATCTTGTCCTCAGGGTGAAGCAGGAACACATAGAGGATGTTGCAATTTCCATACTTACACTTTACATGAGGAAAAAGGTAGGATGCTCACCATTGTGATGGTTCTTCAGATATGATTGAACTTGGGAATATATAATGATTAGAAGTTCTTTTATAGTTTTATTAATGCAATAAACAATTAATTGGAAATGAAGGTGGGAATAAACTTGTGGAAGATATTTGTAAGAAGAGCGTATGTTTGACCTGGTAATCCATTGAATTTTGATAGTTAACCCCTAAAGATGGGCATGCATAACTGCAGTTGCTCACTTGAGACTGGCATATTCAACCAAATATATCAAAATACCTTTGTGAAATTATAAATAAAGCATTAAAATTTGGTACTTTGTGAAAGTACGTAACTTTAGCTCTTAGATGCTGTAAATTTTTCATGAATGAATGAGTACTTTAGACATTTCTTGGTTATGTGATGGCTTCTCTGAGTGAACCATATTGAATATCTCGTTCATTTTCTCATTGCTTTCCCCACCCCACATTGTCGAGCCAAGTGCTCCTCTTAAATAGCTCATTTCCAACACATAATCTTGATTGTTGTGTCCTATTCCAGTTAATGTAAGGCTAAGAAGTTTATTTGTACAGCTGGTATAACCCACAATCTATTTTTAGGTCAAGTTAGAAGCCTTGGAGACAAGAGTTGAGGAAATTCGGCGGGAACAACAAGAGGCTAGACTTAGGAGTAAAGCAGTGGCATCCCTCGCCACACCCCAGACCAATGCCAACTTCAGCCCAGCTTCACGTGCCAATACACCTAACAAAGCCACTTCTCCAATTCGTAAACGTTCCTCATCACCTGAAAGGTAAGGCCTCTACACAAATTGTGGGTAGTACAGGACAATATTTTGGTGTATCCTGTGTTATGGAAATCATGGTTGACCCCTAAAGACCGCAATCCTGGCCAATACCTTCACTCCCAGCCGCAAAAACCACCTGATTTTTTAAGTTCTCTAAGGTTAGCTTTGGTCTTATAGGTTATTAGAGCTTTATTTTACACACCAAAATATGCAAAAAGTACAGCAGCACGTTATCCCCCAAAATAACATACGAAGGTATACGCATGTTTATAATGCGTAGATGCAGGAGTATGTGTGCTTGTGTGTTTATGTATGTAAAACGAGTATATAAATGCACTGTGCGTACCGGTGATAACTTTAGCGCACACATGCACAATTTTTTTTATATATATGTTCTGACACTGGACACAGGCTTAGTTAAGCCTGTTATCGTGGCCCAGGTCAACTGCTGCTCACACACACACGTCACGACTTCTGAACTGGACCCAGCCACAGAGAGAGGGGAGTGAGGGTAATTTCCAAATACTGCAGCTGTTATGGTACCAGTGAGGGTGTTTTACGACGTTCGGTGGCCGTATAGTTAGTGCTTGACACTCAAATCGGAAGAGTAAATATTCTCAGGCCCTCACCTGAGAGGATCGATCTCCTGACCTCTAGGTTATGAGTCCAGATCACTAACCACTCAGCCACCTCCCATCCAAATGTATGGGAGTGTGTGAAAATTTGTGTCCAATAGCTGATAAGAGTTAGAGGAGGCATGGACAGGGAGAGGATGACAGGCCACGAGTGTAGGTCTAGGCTCAGATAATACAAACGAGTGTGGATGTACTTTCGCCACGCCCACCTCCACCAAAGGGAGTGAAGTCAGCCAGTCTCGGCCAGTCACAATAGTCCAAGGCTAGATCTAACCCTTGGCAACACTGTTGTGGCTATATTTGTAGCCCATGCAGTTATTTATGGAATATTAAATTAAGGCGTCAATCGGTTTTGAGGCCAACATTTTGTTTGATGCCTTAATTAAGGTGGTGATAGGTCTTTAGGGGTTGATATATTATATAAATATTATTTAAATACAATTATAAGAAAGTTATTGGTTTGTCATTAAAATTAAGTTTTTATCCATTTAATTCTTACTACACTAAAACATTTGTATGGTAGGTGATAAAAGTGATAGAGTAATAAAATCTCACATTAACACTACTGAGTTTACACACTTAACTTACTGTAGTTTTTTTTTTTTTTTTTTTTTTCCGCATAGCATTTCTGTTAGTCATGCTGTCAGCTTTTATCACAATTTTTTTTTTTAATTTAATTTAACATATAACACTGAGATCATGAAATAGCACTTCAGTCTTGTCATGTACTGTCAGAGTACAAAAAAAACCCACTCCGTTGACTGACCACATGCTGCATGGTCTGATGTGGTTTGGCAATTGTTTTGTTTAAGTTATACAAAGTTGAAGCATAACTTGAAATTATGAGTGTAGACATTTCAACTTTCCTAAACTTGTCAAGAAAATATCGTAGTTTTCTGCATGATAAAAAAGAGATACTGATAAATATGAGTTTGTTTGTCATTGGACCAAAATTTACTGTTATATGCTACAATTGACCAGTATTATTATTATGGCATTTAGTGAGTTAGCAGTTTCAGATGAAGCTACCCTAGTGACATTATGCACTTAATGAGGTGTTCTTCATTGCAGAAATTCTGGGGGAAGGAAAGGTAAGCAACGTAGTGGAAGTAGCGCCAGCAGGTCCAGGAGTCGCAGCCGCAGCCATTCACGGTCATCTCACCGTAGGTCTCGTAAGAAGCAACGCAGGGACTCTCGGTCTTCTAGATCACACTCAAGGTCAAGGAGCAGGTCCAGAAGTAGGTCCAGGTCACACTCAAGAGACAAACACCGGAGCAGCAAGAAATATTCCCGTTCTCCATCTCCAACCCTTACTCCTCCTCCACGCTTTACCAAAAACAAGTATGTTATCACATGTTTAATGCTGCAGTTATATACGTTTTTTGCTTATATAGAAAGTATTTCTACAATAGGGCTACCTGTACAGATAAGATTGGATCATACTAATGCAAATGTAATAATTATATATTTTTCCTTCTTGCTATTTTTCCCATTGTAATGATATTGCTTACTTATTTTCTGCCCCACCTCCTCTGCTAAATGTGGGTAAACATGAATCATGAGTGATATAGTTTTATATAACTAATTTGATATTGTGATCCTATCCACAGAGACAAGGGTCTGATAGTGAGGTCTCGGTCACGGTCTCACAGTCCATCTCCTCAGAGAAGTTATGACAAGTACGACAGGTATGATAAATATGACAAGGTGGAACGGCAGGGTGCAGAGCGGTACAACAAGGGAGGGGACCGCTATGAGAAAAATGATCGATATGCCAGGGAAGAAAAGATCACCAAGTATGAAAGCAAGGAAAAAGTGGACAAGTACATGTCCTCTACCAAATATAACAACAAGTTTGATAGGTACGAAACTGACAAAAAGAAATATGACCGAGATGACAAGAAGTATTATGACAATGGCTTTGGGAAACCTCACAAGGCGAAGAAAAATGGACGACACCGGTCACGCTCCAGGGACAGACGGAGGTAATCATAGGGGGAGCCCTTGTTAGGCTTGACCCTTATGTGCTTTTCTATCTCGAGTAAAGTAATTGAAGACCGGATTGCCAATGACCACACACAAAGGTTATCAGTAAAATATAAATGTTTAGTTATATTTTAGTAGAAACTTCGTACAAAACATTTTTTGAAATAAATTTATATAATTATATATGTATTATATATATATATATTACAGTATATGGCATTAATTTCCATACCAGTCAGTTTGAAGATACAAAGGATATTTTACCAGAAGCATTGTCACAGGTAAGATCAGTTACTGTGTAAAAGATTATATTTATAAGTTAAATGTTTAACAGATTGTACAACAATACCAAAAGTTCATGATGTTCAATATGTTCGACATTAGACATGGTGCCATATATTAGTCTGTCCATTTTGAAGTAAGGTAGGGTTGGTATTAACTTTTCATCATTGTCCCCTCTGAAAGTTCAAAAGTATGTTCTATTGTAGTTTTCTCCCTTCTCTTTTGATGAGAAGATCAAAGTAGATTTGTTACCAATGTTGCAGCCTTTATCATCAGTTGTGTTATGATATGGTGATAATTGTACCATTAGGTACAATATTGTATTAAACAGTACAGTTAAGAGGTGTGGGTTATGCGTAGAGCTAAGTTGGTGTATTTTGGCCGTCCTGCCTTAATGCTCCATTCAGCGATGTACTTTCCTCATTAATTACTCAGGTTACCACTAGAAAAAAAATTCAAGCAGCCTTTATGCAATAATATTTATTGCATTGTAAGTTTAATGCAAGGAACAATCATCCTACTTTCTGCAGACTGAGAAATTGTAATGTACTTAACTCTGTACTTCCATATTTTATTAATTAATAACTCGATCATTTTACATGTTTGGGAACAGAACAATTGGTGAATACTGAAATCCACCGTGCATATGAAATTTCATGCGTCAATAAATTCTGGATGAACATTGATTTGGTTAATGAAATCCAACTGTTAATGGCTGGAACATAAATGGCAGGATATACTGTACTGTAGTGGAGACGGAGGTCAGGTTTTTGCTTGTAAAGCCACGTTACATGTTTTTGGTTGATTTCAACAAGCTAAAAGCCATCCGTACTAAGTTCAGGGGTTTTGTACCAGCCCTTACTAAAGGTGTGGTCACTTAGGGCATGTGGGGACTGACCAAAGCGTGTCTTTTTTAAGATATACTGTAACTGCATTATTGTCATAATAAATTTTCCTTCCTTATGAAGGTAGGAAAAGATTGTACAGTACCCAGCATACTGAGGGGTCATGATGGATGCTTATGGTCTCAAAGAGCATCCAGGCAGGTACTGGGATGGCCAATAATAGGTATGAAATTACCTGAGACATGGGAAGAGTTATATTTTCCAAGTGTGTGTCAGTGTAATTTCATTTATAAACTGTGATGTGTACATAATATTGAATATTTTCTTTTCTATTTGCTCGTAATGATGTGTATGAAAATGTATAATTCACATTTATGTTGTAATAAAAGCTATTTTTTACTACCTTTATCTTTTACCTGACTAACCCTAATATTTAACAAATCACTCTATGCAGAACTGCACCCCACGTAAATTTCAGTGTTTAATTAAGTAAGTATAGGTATATTGTACTGAAAGGCAATTGGTATTGAGAGTGTAGCGTAATACATTGAGATGGTTTGGACATGAAGGGAGAATGCAAGGCGAGGAATTTGTAAGGAAGGTGTATGGAAGTGAAGTTGTGGGATCTGGTGTAAGCAGCAGACCGCCGGTTAGATGGCAGAACAGTGGAAGAGTATGTAAAGGAGAGGAATGTGAGGGGCAGGGAAGGGAGAACTGGAGACACTTCTGCCGTGGCCACCCCTTGGAGGAACGAGGCGTCAGATATAGATAGAAAGGAATAAGGTGACAAGAAAGGAAAGAGTGTAAGCATGGAGGAAAGGAGGGGGTTAATATAATAGCAAGAGGAAAGATTATAATTGAAGGTCATGCTTGGCCTGGAAAACCCTGAAGAATGTAGAGGAAACGGTGATAATAGATGTGAGACATCAAGCATAAAGGAAAGTAAGCGAGGATATTGACCAGGGTGAGAATGAGAAAGGCAGCATTTCTCGTGAGTAATGTAAATCATCGACCAAACTATTGAGGTCCTGGCAGTAACAATCGGTTAGCGCACGGTACTTTTATGACAAGTGTCTGAACCATGCCAGGGATTGAGTTTGAGCTTCACCTTTTAGGACAGCGTTTTCAGTTTGATCACCCCTTCTTATCCTAGCCTTGTTTCTAAATTCCACTGTCCCTCCATTCCTTTATGTTACCACTCACTGTAAACAGAGTACAGGATTTTGTTGTGGTTCATATATATATATATAATAGTATCTGGTCATAATAATGCCTTGGTTTTTTGGAATGGCTGACCATAAATTAATCACTTTTTAATTAGTGTTCATGGAATAACTATAAAAGATGGTAATTATTTATTTCTAATGTTCCGACACTGGACATGAGGCCCGTTCGGTACCAAGGCAAAGATCAACACACACACACGTTATTGCTTGGCAGAGAGGGCAGCTATGTGAGGATTCTTCTCCATAGCCTGTTCCCAATTTTTGCCGTCAAACTTCTCGTATTTCACCTTCTTAACGGTACCCTCATCCAAGCAGTGAATCGCCACACCTGAAACACATTGACACTCATTAACTACACATACACACACACATATCAGGTTACTACATGTCACATCAAAACACCACAGGTTAGGTGACAGCACATCATTTTTCACGTCACTGTATTACAGGTGATGCCACTATACAACTCTTTAATTAATAAGATTTTTATATGGCATCTCCACTACCTCTAGCTTCAATACAACACACCCGAACTACAGTACACTACCTCTGACGTTTCTACAACACACCTAGCTGACATCACTATAATACACTTAACATCACTACAACACACCTGTCATCACCACACACACCCTCGAACATCACCATAACACCCCTTCACATCACCATAACACACATCCTCACACACCATAACACACGCCCTCACATCACCATAACACCCCCCGTCACACACCACAACAAAACACACGACGACAACAAACAATAAAAAAAAGGTATCCTCACCGTAGCCATTGGGGTTGGACCTCGGAATATAGAAGGCCTGGACGCCACAGTTGGAACAGAAGTTGTGTTTGGCCGTGTGTGTGTTAAAGGTGTAGGTCTTGAGTGCGTCGTGGCCCTTCAGCAACTTGAAGTTACCCAGAGGTACGATGAAGTGCTTGTTTTGCTTCTTGACACAGACACTGCAGCTGTGGGGGGGGGGGGGGGGTAATTTTATACTGTACAGTCGGCAAAGAAAAGTATTGACATTCCCTTATGGATAAATAATATGATTAATTTCAAAGTAAGGGTGTTTCCAGGAGTTGGCTGTCAAAAAGTGATAAAGACCCTCAGTATTTCCACTGCAAATTGTGTAACAAGTGATGTTCAACAAGAATAGCTACTTTACAGGGTATGTAATGAACAATAATAGTATACTTTTTTTTACTATATTATATTATTTGGTAAATATTGAATGAATTACCGTTATTGCGTATGGTTTTTCTACCTTCATTTCCCACTAATTTAGACCATTCTAAGACTTCTTATATGGCATTTACTCCGCCTGACCTAACCTAACCTAGATCGCATCAGATTACAGGGACCTAACCTGGGAAGACTACCGGAACCTAACCTCGGCAAACTAGAGACTCTAGGGAAAACTACCGGGAAATAATCGTGACAGTACAATAAATGAATGGGGCAAAATACTGGAACCTAGCCGGATCTGACAACACTGCTGCAAAACGGTAATTCTTTCAATAAATACCTATTAGTTGTACTTGTACAGTACCTATAATTACCAACTTTATGGTGACAGGGAAAAACAGGGGTAAACAGGGAAATTTTGTTGGTGATTATAGGGAACTTTGGGCAGCTCGATCTCGCAGCATTGAATTATTACTCAGTATCATTACCAAATATATATAATCATACATCAACTCCTTACGTCAACTCGACCCCCTCAATTATTATTATTATGAGGTGCTGCAAACTTATACAGTATGCGCGTTTTTCTTCATTACCAAGATATTTACTACGATAGGAGGAAAGTATATAGGTGTTGGAGTGTTGCTGGATATTTGATTGTGGCCGGGGTTTTGTCGTTTGGGTAGTACAGTACATGCATTATATTATTTAATATTACAGTATATGCAATGGCCGTGGGTAAGAATTACATTAATGCGTCCGTGGTGTTGATGCTGCCACAGTAGCCTACCGGTACGAGAGCTCAGGACCATCACATACATATATGTATTAAGGTTAAAAAGGATTCATTCCTTTCTTACTGATTAAACTATATTATTATTATTACTTGCAGTCGATGACGGTGAGTGTAGATGGTGCCATCACTTCAAATCTAATGGCGCCGCAGTGACAGCCTCCCTGGTGACGAACTTTGCCCTCACTGGCCATCTCGCCTCACTCAATCAGTATCACCCTGCACGAAAAGTAAGAAGAAATAAAGGTACAGCTATGCCCCTTTTCTTATAAGGGGCCTTGAGGTACAGTTTGTTGCCTTACGAAACACCTTAACGTCATGAAACTGCCAGATATTATTAGAAAGAGATATGTTTATGTCTGAGGTTCAGTTTGTGGTCTACAGCAGGTATTACAGACTTATTTTGGTTTATTTTCCTACGTCCTGTGGCCAATCTAATTAAGGGGAGATTCTTTGGTATTTATCCAGTACATTGCCATTTTGTAGCAGTGTTGCCACTTCTGGTTATAATCCGTTTTAGAGGTGTAGAGGTCTTGTGTAGAGTAAAACGATCGAGGTATCTAACGCCAGGCGAATTTAGCTGTAGATCAGAGGATAATAAATTAATAAAGGAGGAAATGCGTGCCAGTGTGATAGACCCATTACATTAGAGCTTCCTTGATACCTCCAAAGTATGCCAGGAAACTGGACCAGATGAACTAAAATAATGGCGTCATGTTGCTTGGAATAGTTTGAAGGGAAGCGGATGGGGACGGCTGGCCATTCTTTGATAATTTGTCTTGTGATTGGTGCAGCCAGCACCTCCGGCTTCAGTAAGCGCGTCCCTCTTGTGAAGTCCTTGTTACAGTAATTACATTTAAAAAAAGGCGAATTCACTCCCGCCATGGCTATGCTCTCAGTTTGTTTACGTATGTAGCTGTTGAAGAAGAGCCCGAAGAGCTTGGCGGGGGGGGGGGGGGGGGGGATTGATGGACCAATGAGGGACGCGCTTACTGGAGGTGACCAATCATAAGACAAATTATCAAAGAATGGCCAGCTGTCCCCATCCGCTTCCGTTTGAAGGAATCATTATCTCCACAAATATCAAAAGTATACCATCCCCTATCGAAGCACAGGTTATGACTGATGTCAGAGTGATGTGTTTTGCATGTTTTGAAGCAGTATATACGAATAGATGTGTTTGGATAGAGGTCCAGTTGATTACTTATGAAACAATTATAATGCCAGGAAACAGCTATTATACGAGTATATGTGTTTTGTAGTTAATATATGTCTTAAAATAGTATATACGAATAGGAGATGTGTTTGGGTAGAGGTTCAGTTAATTAGTATTGAAACAATTATAGTGCCAGGAAACAGCCAGTACATGAGTAGGAGATATGTTTTGTAGTTAATATACGTCTTTAAACTGTAGGCCTATGTACGAATAGATCTACTGCCCAGGGGGTCCTGACTTTATTCTCTGTGAATATTAGTTATCCCCCACAGGGCTAGAATAAAGATTGTTGTAGGATCTGGTCACTTTCTAGTGGATTTGACGAGATCTGCCCACATGGATTAAAAATCCATGTTTGGTGTACTGCAACCAGAGGCTCTTTTTATATTCCACTGCTGTGTGGACCGCCATCACGCAGGGGTGCATTTCCCTTTGCATGCAGCAGTGTAAACTCCCTCCCCCTTATGGTCCCCTCAGGGCCGGTCTCATGGAAGGTGTGGCCCCACTTGTAGCTCTTTTGGCAACATGGACTTGGGCCCACAGCACTGGTTGTGGTATCAATAACCTTCTCCCCAATCTTCCTGGCGGTTGGAGGCCCCCAGACTCCCTGGTCCAGTAAGCTTTGGTCCCATTTCCCTGGGATGTGCTTCGGTAGCCCAGGCATATAGGGCCATACAGTCCCTCCTTTATTTTAATTTGATTTTTTCACTGCGACCAGTGTACCAGCAGGAGTTTGTGGGGCAGGAGATCATTCTGCCCCGGGAGAACAACATCAACAACAAGTAGATCACATTTGAAGTATATATATCTTAAAACAGGATACAAGTAGGAACTGACTGTGTTTTGTAGCGAGGTTTGCAGGAAATAGTAGCCATCTGAAAGTTATATAGAGAAGAGGTAAGAAAATAGATGATAAGTTGGTGTTTGTGTGTGTGTGTTTGTTTGTTTATAGGAGAAGGAAGGAAGGAAAGAGGAGACATTTAAGCTAGGAATAAAGAATCGAAGCAAAAAAATAGGTATAAAAAAATGAACTTATAATGAACGAAAGAAGAATTTAAAAATAAGGAATGGATGAACAAATGAGTAAATATATGTAAAGAATAATAGCAGAAGAATGATAAGGGAAGGAAAGAAGGAAAGAATTAAGAGGGTGAAGCAACGTGGAGAAAAAAATAATTCTCACGACAAATACCAAGGCGAACAAGCAGAGGTAATAAGGGGGAAGGGGGGAAGGTGTGGTATGGTGTGGTGAAGGGTGATGCTTGCTTGGGGTGGGATGTGATGGTGGTGTGGTGAGGTGCATAAGTTGTGGTGATGTGTGCATGAGATGAGATGTTATGGTGGTGTGGTGAGGTGCATAAGTTGTGGTGATGTGTGCATTAGATGAGATGTGATGGTGGTGTGGTGAGGTGAGTTGTGGTGATGTGTGCATTAGATGAGATGTGATGGTGGTGTGGTGAGGTGAGTTGTGGTGATGTGTGCCAGGGGTGGTGTGTGATGGTGTTGCAGTGGTGGGGGAGTGTATGTGGTGTGGTGAGGTGAATTGTGGTGTATGCATAGGGTGGTGTAGTGGTGGGGAAGTGTGGTGTGGTGAGGTGTCACAGACTCACAAGGGATGAGGTTAACTTTTCTGATATGTGTGGTGTGGAATATTCTTTTTAAGATTTAAGGTTAGGTAGGATATGGTGCATGTATGGTGTACAATATTCTTTTTAAGGTGTGATATGGTGTATTATAATGGTCTGGTTATAGGTAAGATAATGGTAGCCTACTTGTGTGATGTGGAATATTCTTTTTTAAGGTGTGGTATGATGGGTATAATGGTGTGGTTAGGTGCATGTGTGGTGTGATATGGTGTATTATAATGGTGTGGTTAGGTATGATATGGTAGCCTACATGTGTGGTGTGCATTATTTGTTTTTTCATGTGTGATGTGGTGTAGTGTGGAGTATATTCCTTTAAATGGAGTGGTGATGTGGTTCTGAATGGCGTACTGTACATACAATCGTTGTGTGGTTTGGGAGGGGTTGGAGTGAAGGGAGAGTTGGTTGACGAGTGCGTGGGAGATTTTAAGTGTGTAGGGAAGGTTAAGTCCAACAGCTGTGGGAAAGTATACAAGGTCTGATTAGATGATACATTATTATATATATATATATATATATATATATATATATATATATATATATATATATATATATATATATATATATATATATATATATATATATATATATATATATATATAGTGGGTATAACAACAGCTGGGGCAATGCTATCTAATTATGGCTGTTTGTGTTTTGGACTCTTGGGAAATGAAGAATAGCCTAATATACATATTATATCACTTGCCCATATCTAAAGTGTATTGATGTATTATACTGTATATATCTTAGTATTTTAGACACACAATACATCACGTTATTTACTCAGACATCACAGAACTATTTATTTTTTTACTTTTGGTTGTTTACAAATGAATTTAATGGGGGTCGTTATATGTTGAGGAATTGTAAGGCTACGGGATTTCCTCCATATGATGCCACGAAACACAAACCTTTATAAATATTAGTAGCACGGAGTTCGTCTGTTTCTTGGCGTAATTTGAAGTAATCAGTAGTCCTCCAATTTTCGCTCAATACGTGTCTCCCTGAAAAAAAAGAGAAAAAACACGAACGACTATGAAATCGACCCAAGGTGACTTCAACTGGCCAAACTACTGTGCCTGATTAGAACCAATTTGTGTAAACTATATTCTTACGAGGAGAAATTGATATTATACAGAGCACTTGTGGCTATTTGGTTATTATAGTTGTTACCACACTAACAAAACTAACACCACATAACACAATTTTACAATGCTACTAATATTACTCTTTTAATTCGTATATAACACCTTACCACTGTCACTATTACACAATTTAACACTGAAGCTAATATTACTACATTAATTTGGATATAACACCTTACCTCTCACCACCACACAATTTTATACACTGCTACTAATATTTCTACATTCGTATGATATTTTTATTTTTACCATTGTTACTACGTACTACACAATTTAACACTGCAACCCTCACTACTGCATTCGTATATATCACCTTATCACTGTTACCACACTACATAATGTAATACAATAGTGCACGCTTTGTTGTTGCTTAAATATATGGTGAAAATGCGTGTATATATATGAGTTTGTGTTCTTATAGGTGTGTGTGTGCTGCTGTTCTATAATTCTGTTTTTTTTTTTCATTTACTTAGGCGTTGTCGTATGTTTTTTACTCATATATATTCCGGCATTCCCATTTATTATTTCACTTTTCGTTTTGTCGTATCATATTGTCACATTTGGTTCTCCTTGTTATCGGAATTCTGTGGCACTTCATTCCCATACTTGTCATTTACCGGAACACACACACACACACACACATAATTATAATTACACATACAAGGAGGTATATTTATGAAAGGGAGGAATAGATGATAACAACTGTACACGAAATATTATGGATATTGAGGATTTTTAGATGATATTTTTTAGGACTTTGGGATAGTATGTATTGTTAGGATTTTTATATAATAATTTTTAGGATTTTGGAATAATATTTTTTAGGATTTTGGGATAGTATATACTTTTACAATTTTGCTTTAGGTTAGGTTACATATTTTGTTTGATAAAACTTGTATGTGTATTTCTATTGGTCCCGACGCAACATTCACCAACAAACCAACTAACAATATAACTCACTCACCTGTATGCACCTTCACCAACCAACCAACTAACCTATTTTAACCACTACTCGCTCACTCACTCGCTCGCGGCTCGCTACACCTTACACGACTGCTGGCTGGCTGGCTGGCTTGTGGTTAGTTGGCTGGGTGGATTACAGTGTTAAGTTGGGGCTGCGTGGTAAGGTAGTGGCAAGGATGAGACATACAGACAGACCTCGCTTGGGTTACCACACGCCGCTAGCAATACACATACACACACACACACACATCATGCACACAACAACCGCTTATTGGATCTGCATTTACACGTACGCTCATACACCTATGTATCTTCACTTTTACACACACAAACACACACACACACACACATATATATATATATATATATACACCTGTCCAGGTAGTTAGCCTACACTCATAATACATCTTCATTTACACACACACACACACAAACACACGAACTTGACATCCACATAATACTCGTCATAAAGTTAATAGGTTAATTAAGCCTATATACAAGCAAACATCTGTACATATACCATCCAATTCCAGTTTAACACACACACACACACACACACACACACACACACACACACACACACACACACACACACACACACACACAACATAACTTTATGATTTCTTAATTTATAGACTTAATTGCATATTCGTACGTGTACCGACGACCTCTACACACGAGAGAGAGAGAGAGAAAGAGAGAGAGAGAGAATAGGTCAAGATAGGAAGATTAAAGAAGAGAGAGAGAGAGAGAGAGAGAGAGAGAGAGAGAGAGAGAGAGAGAGAGAGAGAGAATAGGTCAAGATAGGAAGATTAAAGAAGAGAGAGAGAGAGAGAGAGAGAGAGAGAGAGAGAGAGAGAGAGAGAGAGAGAGAGAGGGAGAATGGGTTGAGATTTGAGAGATAGAATAGGTCAAGAATGGAAGATTATAGGAGCGAGAGAGAGAGAGTCGAAATGGGAGATAGAGAATAAGTCAAGAATGGAAGACTAAACGAGAGAGAGAGAGAGAGAGAGAGAGAGAGAGAGAGAGAGAGAGAGAGAGAGAGAATGAGAAAGGTAAGTGGCCTTGTCATTACACCAGTCAGTCACGTTTTGCTCGGCCATCTCTCTTGGTGGTGGAGGTTACACACTACACACACACACTATACTACACACACACTACACTTTGCTGGTGGTGGTGGAGGTTACACACTACACACACACACTATACTACACACACACTACACTCTGCTGGTGGTGGTGGAGGTTACACACTACACACACACTATACTACACACACACTACACTCTGCTGGTGGTGGTGGAGGTTACACACTACACACACACTATACTACACACACACTACACTCTGCTGGTGGTGGTGGAGGTTACACACTACACACACACACTATACTACACACACACTACTCTCTGCTGGTGGTGGAGGTTACACACACACACTATACTACACACACACTACACTCTTCTAAGGGAGAGAGTGTGAGATAATAATAAGGTACTACAATATATAGTCAGCGAGCTATAATAATAAGTATCTAGCCTGGTCTTAATTGTTGAAGTTTGGAATCATCTGACATACAAGTGAACCAATAATTGCAACAACTCGTATATTATATCTCGGGGAACTTCAACAACAACAACAACAACAACTCTTAATATCTTGTCTCATACTTACAGGAGCTCGTTTAATATTTCACCGGGATATACGAAGCAGACTTGTATACTTACTATGACTCGTGACTGTACACTCGTGATATACAATTTCTGACCAGAGTGTGAGGAGAAGAGAGCATCGAATCGTCTGGTATTGCTCATTTACCCAACCATGCAGTACAGTACATCAACAGTATAGATTGAGGCTGAGTTCAAATGCTGGGTGTGTGTGTGTGTGTGTGTGTGTGGTGCCTGCCGTTCGTCTCTGGTCAGGGATACCATATAGGGTGGCTTTAATATACTGTCAACAGGTGTGGGTGTTGTTGCCTCTCAGTGACGTCATATCCGCCACTTAATTAAGGGTAGTATACTTTTGTTACATTGGAGTGCCTTGATTCCTCCACAGTATGCCAGGAAACAGGACCAGATGAACAAAAATAATAGTGTCCTGCATGTTGCATGGAAAATTTTGGAAGAATAATTTACTCCTGATTTACCAACAGTGTAGGCTACGACCCCCTTAAGGACCCTAGGCTCGTGTATGAAAATTGGAGGCTTCTGATTCTTCCTGACCATGCCACGAAACAAGCTCTTGCCATAGGTGTGTGTGTTTTGTGACAATAATTGAAGGACTCATTTATCTCCAATTTTCCGACTATATAACATCACAATAATGGTCCCTTAAATATTAGAGTAGAGTGAGGCTGCATGGGCCCCTCTGGTTCCGTTTCCCGTACCTCAATAGCCCAACCCATTACTATTTATAATTATGTCAGCCGCGGGTAAGGGAAGGGCATACAGAACTATCAACAAACTGTGCACTATATACTGTATAAAAGAAGTAAAGGGGATACGGAACTAATAAAAAACTGATACTGTAAATTTATTTGTAGGGAAGGGGCTACGGAACTATTAAAAAGCTGATACTGTAAACTTATTTGTAGGGAAGGGGCTACGGAACTATTAAAAAACTGATAATGTAATTTTATAAGTAGGGAAGGGGGTACAGTACAATACGTGACTATCCATAAACTGTGTACTATATAATTATATAAAAAGGGAAGGGGCTACATAAACTGTGCACTATATATTTTAATTATGCCAGCCACAGAGACGGGAATTTAAGAACCCTGCATGTGATCGTGTATGAGACTTGGAGGCTTCTGATTACTCCTGACTATGCCACGAAACAACAAGCTCCTTCCATATAGGTGTGTGTGTTTCGTGGCAATATTTGAAGGACTCACTAACCTCCAATATTATGACTACATCACGGAGTCTGTTTAATTAAGAGCTATAGGTATTATGGAATTATCAACAAACTGTGCTTGTATATCGATTCCATTTTGTGTGTATGTTGTTTTTATTTTGTTTTGTTTTTGTTTTTTACCTGGAGAAAATGTATACCGGCTTCCTCATTAATTAAATTGTTGCATACCCGGCTTCTTCGTAAATGTATTGCAATCCAAGACGAAAGTAATTAAATATAATGAATAACTTGGCGAGTGTCTTGTTGTTGTTGTTGTTGTTTACCACTTATCGGATAATGTGAGGTTATAATGTTATTTATACTCACGTTTATTATATTATTATAATTTCTCTTAGTTATTCCCAGATACTCTCTCTCTCTCTCTCTCTCTCTCTCTCTCTCTCTCTCTCTCTCTCTCTCTCTCTCTCTCTCTCTCTCTCTCTCTCTCTCTCTCTCTCTCTCTCTCTCTCTCTCTCTCTCTCTCTCTCTCTCTCTCCTAATCACAGCATCTCTACCATCACAACCACCAGTGACCAATTCCTCTGTTGTTGGTGGTGATATTATTATTACCTCCGCCAAGGAGGTTATGTTTTCACCCCTGTATGTTTGTTTGTTTGTCTGTTTGTCTGTTAGCATGATTACGCAAAAACGCATGGACGGATTTTGATGAAACTTTGTTGGAAGGTTGGGTATTGTAGTGACAACAATTGATTAGATTTTCAGATGTCAAGGTCAACGAAAAGGTCAAAAACACATTTATAGCCATATCTCGGGACTTGCTTGAGCTAGAGACTTTTACCTGGGCTCATATTGTAGTATTTAGCAAGGCCTAAATTTTGACCTAAATTAGACCTTGAAAAGGTCAATGACCTTTAAGATCGCCTGAGGGTCAAGTTGAAGGTCAAATATGAAGTTGTTCCGATTTTTTCGAAATTTTGCAGTTGGAAATTATCTGGCATGGGCGGAGGTTTGCATTCTCTGAATGTCTTGTTATTATTACTATTATTATATTATTACTATTATTCCCCTCGACTCTCACACTTTTTGGTTGGTTTCCTTCACCACAAAATAATGAGCCTCCCAAGGTTAGTGAAAACATCTCATTACAATGTAGCCTATACTCACACAATATACATTAATACGTACCATACTTATATGTACTGTACAGTCACGAGCCTTGAACAGTCCAATGGAGATCTTATTATCTTATTTTCTAGCTAAGTATTCGAAGCACATGCACCTGTATACTTATTAATGCTCGTCACTTTACCTTATATACACATTGTAAGCTTTTATCTATCTATCTATCTGTCTATCTATCCATTTGTGCATCTATTTATATATTTATTCATTCATCCATTCATCCATCTCTCTCTCTATATATATATATATTTATCTGTCTATATCTATTCATGTATCAAAAACTGTAGACCTATCTATCTATCTATCCGTCTATTCATCTGTGCATTTATCTATCTATCTATCTATTATTATTTCAAGCATTTATCTATATATTTTTTCCTATTCTATACTATATATTTTTTTCCTATTCTATACTATATATTTTTTCCTATTCTATACTATATATTTTTTTCCTATTCTATACTATAAATAGCTTTGAGTCGTGTGAGCGATACAAGGCAACAACAACAATTATTAATGTGTAACCAGAATAATTTTTTATGAATTGTGTTAATATGGGGAAATTCACTTCTGTTAGTAGGTAACATTGGAGGAAACAGCAGGACCAGATGAACAAAACATAATGGTGTGTTCTGTTGCTTGGAATAGTTTGGAGGATTCATTTACTCCAGATTTACCAACACTGTACTCCCTTTGATCGTGTATGGAACTTGTTGGTGCCTTCTGATTCCTCCTGACTGTGCCATGAAACAAACAAACAAGCTCCTTCAACATAGGTATAATAGTACGTGTTTCGTGGGAATATATATTATTTTGAAGGATTCACTATAACCTCTACTTTTCTGACTATATAGGATACATCCCTTCATGATTTTTCCTTCTTTGAACGGAATATCCCAAGGCCTTATAAACAACAACAACAACAACAACAATAACTCTAGACTTAAGGTTGTTGTTGTTGTTGTTTATTCTTGTGGAGACCCAGGAGATTCCAGGCTATTCCAGGCAACATGATACCATTATTTTTCTTCATCTTGGTCTGTTTCCTGGCATACTTTGGAGGAATCAAGGCACTCCAATGTAACAAAAGTATACTCTCCCCTTAAGGTGGTAATTCGTTTTTTGTTACATTGGAGTGCCTTGATTCCTCCAAACATGACCAGAAGAACAAAAATAATGGTGTTCTGTTGCCTGGAATAGTTTGGAGGATTCAGTTGCTCCAGATTTACCAACACAATACTTCCCCCTTAAGAGAGAGAGAGAGAGAGAGAGAGAGAGAGAGAGAGAGAGAGAGAGAGAGAGAGAGAGATTTTCTATTTGATTTAATGTATTAAGCCTAAAGGACAGCAATCAAAATTACAGTTTATTAAATACAACTGAATATATCCGTATCTCACTTGTTATTAATACTTCATAACAGATCAACTATAATTCCCTGTACAGTTGCCCACACATGAATCTGGTACGCCTCGCTATTTGTGAAATACCATACAACAGGACCCCGTAAGGGAGGTATTGCCTGCGGAGACGTGGGCAGTACTTCAAGGGTTTTGGCGTCCCTTCGGCCCCAGCTAATCCTTTTGAGTTCTTCAAGTATTCCTCCGTTCCTTTTCTTTCCTTCATACTTGCTATCACCCCTTCCCACTGGTGAGGGCTGGTTCTATCCAAAAATGACGAATTTGGCATCCTCTACCACACCCTGGCCTGGGCCCAGTGGGGCTGACTTTATTCTCTGTGAACATTAGTTATCCCCCACAGGGCTAGAATAAAGATTGTTGTAGGATCTGGTCACTTTCTAGTGGATTTGACGAGATCTGCCCACATGGATTAAAAATCCATGTTTGGTGTACTGCAACCGGAGGCCTTTTTTTTTCACTGCTGTGTGGACTGCCAGCACACGGGGGTGCATTTCCCTTTGCATGCAGCAGTGTAAACTCCCTCCCCCTTATGGTCCCTTCAGGGCTGGCTGTGGGATCAAAGCCTTTCTCCCAATCTCCCTGGTGGTCGGAGGCCCCCAGACTCCCTGGTCCAGTAAGCTCTGGTCCCATTTCCTTGGGATGTGCTTCGGTAGCTCAGGCATTTAGGGCCAGCCCCTACTTTATTTTCATTTGTTTTATACACTGCGACCAGAGTGTACCAGGGGTCTGTGGGGCAGGAGGCCATTCTGCCCCGGGAGAACTTCAACAACAACAACAACCTACAACAGGAAGGAAAGTGAGCAAAATTTATATATAGTTTGTTGACAAGCAGACAGTAATAATATATTGCTGTCTGCCTGTCAACAAACTACATAATTTTTCACTTTCCTTTCTTTTGTAGCCATGACCTCACAAGTAACGAGCCATACCAGCTTCATGTGTGGCCAACTGTACATACTAAATAAACATTATGATAAATTAGTATATATTATAGGTAAATTATGATTCCCTACACATACTAAATGGACATGGTGATAAATTGAGAGATGGAGGAAGGGGGGGGGGGAGATTTGGGATTGGAAGGGTTGGTGGTGTAAAGTGGGGCGATGTGTGTGTGTGTGTGTGTGTGTGTGTGTGTGTGCGAGAATGAGATATATTGGTTGATTTGAGGATGAAAGAAGACCGCCTTGTTAGCCTAGCTGGAAGATCAAGTAGGAAAGAGAGAGAGAGAGAGAGAGAGTGAGAGAGAGAGAAAGAGAGAGAGAGAGAGGTGGATAAAAAACAATACATATCCCCATTATAGCCTTTATGGACCAACTGGTTTATATACAAAACTTACAAGACTATAACTAATGATGTTCCTTTATTCTTAACTCCATCTAATGAGTATACAAAGGGAAGACGATAATTAAGCCTACTGTATACAAACTCTCTATTTATATATATATATATATATATATATATATATATATATATATATATATATATATATATATATATATATATATATATATATATATATATATTATTTATTTATTCGTACGAGGGTGTTGTAGTACTTTTGGGTGTGACTATGTATGTATGTCATGGCCTGTGTATGTGTGTGTGTGGGTTGTTTTTGTTTTTGTTTTTTGAGGGGGATGGGGCTTTGATGTCTGTTTGTGTTTCTGTATGTCTGTATGTATCCTAGGAACAGGGAGAATAATGTTTTGATAAAGATAGTGTGACAGAAACAGAGTGGTGTATTGTAGGCCTAAAGGAGAGAGAGAGAGAGAGAGAGAGAGAGAGAGAGAGAGAGAGAGAGAGAGAGAGAGAGAGAGAGAGAGAGAGAGATTAAAAACAATGTCCCTGTACCTACACTAGGATTGATAATGAAGGTTGTGAGAGAATGTAGACGAGGGAGGGAGGGAGGGAGGAAAGGAGGGATAGATGTGTGGATGAAGGAGGTGTAAGAAACGAGGGAAGAAAGCAGAGATAAATGTGGAGGGAAGGAGGAAGAGACGAATATTGACTGTGGATACATGAGAGAGAGAGAGGAAGAGAGAGATAATTATATGAAAGGAGTGACCGAGCAAAGAGGGAGGTAAAAGATATAAGGGAGGTGACGAATGCTGATTAGAGATGAAAGAAGGGAGTGTTTGTTCGATATGATAGCGTATGAGTAGAATAATGCATGATGTAGTAATGATATAGCAATTGTCATGGAGGACCAACTCGTACATTGTTCAGTCAGTCAGTCAAGGCCATGTTTGTGTGTGTGTGTGTGTGTGTGTGTGTTATATAACCAGTTCTGAAAGACAACTGCGAGATACATACATACAACATGGATGAACATGTGATTACTTTCTCTTAGGGTGTATACATGTGTGTGTTTACATAAAAGAGGTGTGTGTTTACATAAAAGAGGTGTGTGTTTACATAAATGAGGTGTGTGTTTACATACAAGAGGTGTGTGTTTACATGTTGGTGTATAGGTGTACAGTTGGACACATGAATGGGTGGTACAGCCCAAGTGAAAGATGGTCAATTTCTCCCAATATCAAGTTTTTCCTTAGTGCCAATTAAATAGGAGACATCAGGGGCAGAAGTCAGTATTGAGGATGGTAATCAAAAGCAAGTACCTGATCATAGACATTGGTTACTCAAATGAGACGAGTATCTTTCACCTGGGCTGTACCACCCCATTCATGTGTCCAACTGTACATGTGTGGGTTTGAATGAAGACCACCAACCAACCAACCAACCAACCAACCAACCCAAGTCCTGCCAGGTATAGATCGATCCCCACATGTCTGTCATCTGTTGTATGAATAACTCGCTCACCACACCCGGCCCTGAATAACTCGCTCACCACACCCGGCCCGTCCCTTGACCTTGACCTTGACTTCACAGGGACCATACATAGGGTGCTATTATTACACTAGAGAAAAATAAAGGCTCTTTATCACTCATGCAGTTCGTGTTGCAAAATAATAGGAATTGAGGGACGAAGAGAAGTGCTTTAATAGATTGTAAAATATATACCAACCACCATTATCATTTTCTCTCTCTCTCTCTCTCTCTCTCTCTCTCTCTCTCTCTCTCTTTCTGTGTGTGTATTTTTGTGTGTGATTCTCTCCGTGTTTGTATGTTTGTGTGTGATTCTCTCTCAAAGTGCCATCTAATTCTACTAAAATAGATTCTATTATAAGCTTCCCCAAAACTGATGTAAAAATATCTGAATAGGAGGTAATACGATTTTATAAACTTATTTCACGTTTTTAAATTGTCTATGGGAACCAAATTTACGTAAGTTTGAATGCTGTATCTAAGCTTGTTAAAATTAGACTACCTATATTTATTTATTTCACACACGCAGTACCTTCCTTGTATATATATATATTATTATCATAATCTGACGTAAAGTTGAATTTGGACCGGCGATTCAGATGTGTCACTGAGTATATATATTATTAGTAGTATAATCTGAAATAGCATGATGAGAAAAAAAATATATAATCAATACAAAACAATGCTGAATGGTTTGATGCCCACTTCAATAAATAAAAAATGCTAACATGTGTCATATATAGTGTGGCTGCATTCACCACCATCCTTACCCACTTCAAGACTAATAAAATATTGGTCTTGATCCACTTCACATATTAATAAGGACACGGGGGAGATGTGGATGGCTCTTACAGCAAACATGTAACAATGAAAGCGTCCAAAGATTATAAAGTATAAACATGAGCATGATGATGTTTGCCTATAGTACCCTATACATACACTATAGTTATGCCCGGTTCACATTAGTCCGTATCATATATTATACCTCCATGGCCCGTATGTATGGGGGGGGGGGTAAATTGATGCTCGTCCCGCGGGGACTTGATTCTTGGGTGGCTGTGGTTTGATGCTTGAGTGGCGCACGGATAAAATACTATTAATACATCCTTCTGCATTTCATGCATTGCTAACATGTGTAGGGACGGTGTATTTCATTTACAGTAATAATTATAATAAATCAATTAATTAAGCCTTACACTGCCGTTGGCAGCATGAGCTGTTTGCTACAGGGCACTCCTCAGGGTTGCCAAATGTCTCGGGCAGAATGTAGCTTGATATGCAGCAAATTTCCGCTCAAAATAGGAAAATACTGCTAGATTATTCCAAGCCCAAATAGTATAATACTGTAATATTTTTAAACAGGACTCAGGAACTCACCTTTGAACAAAAGGGAGGAAAGGACATCATCAGCGTTTTCATTTCTTGAAACCAAAGATGATGTTCCTTCTTTGTAGGAATCATGCAGAAAGTACGTAAATGAAAATATGGATTATAACATGAAAATTAAACCTAAAATTAAAATTGCAGCTGAAAATCCATAAAGTTAGAGTATGCCAAGACTGTCAAGACACCTAATAATATTTACTTCAATGTTATTAATAGGGTATCTGTTGTTTCGTAATATAGTTTGGAGGAATCAGAAGCCACCTATAGCCTCATAAACGATCAAATGGTCCTTAATATTATGAAATGCGTGGCTAGAATTATTGAGCACATTTGAATATTGCACATGAAATAGATTACACGTGTTTGTGTCGTACAATATTACTCCAGATTGGGGCATTAAATATTAATACCGTGAATTCCATTATTTTTATAACCACACACATATTAGAAAATTAAAATATTCAATTGGAGCTTATAATAATGATCATCACAGCAGATCCAACTCCATCCAAATTTTACGGATAACCGAGACCTTGATCAACCGAACTCGACAAAACTGACCAGCTCGGTAATGCCAGACATGGGGAATTTACCTTAGACATGGGGAATTAAAGGTTCCAAGGGGAAATTATAAATTACTGTATACATTTTGTTAAGGAGTAAATGGGGACGTTTCTACCAAATGAAGTATCAAAACCTTCAATGTTCAAGAGTAAAAAGGGAATTATTGAGATAGGAAATTATGATGTAGAAGTTGAGGTAAATATGGATATTTTGAAATGGATAATTGAAACTGATGTTGAATCTGGGGAGTGTGGCGGCTAGAATCAGCTACCCGCCACAAGCATCAGCCCTCTCGCCTGATGGGTTCTAATAGTGTAGCAGGCAGGAATCCTTTTATTCATGTATTTCAGGTTCATTCTAAAATCTTATATACCATTTGTAACCTGTATGAATAAACAGATTAAAAACCCACAATCTCTTAGTCTCCTTTCAAACCTCACCAGGAGACTAATGTAGCAGCCCGCTACAGGAGAAATGGTAAATTCTGATGTCGAAGCTGGGAAAAAAGGTAAATTCTGATGTTGAAGTTGAGGTAAATATAGGTATATTCTGATGTTGAAGTTAACGTAAAAAAAGAAGTGTAACCTAAATTCTGATATTGAAGTTGAGATATAAAAAAAAAGAAGGAAAATTCTAAAGTCGAATCTGTGGGAAAATATTGCTACTACTATAATAAAGTTGCTGAAATTTGACCAAGCATCATGAGCGCACTGAGTAGACTTGGCAACACTGTAAGACCAGCTGAAGGTATAGTCGTCATGTCGTCTGGTGAGTGTTGTTGACCATGTGCTTCTATTATATCCTCTCTTAATGACTTGTTATGGTGTGCTAAATAAAATAAATCACCCAGTCTCGTGGTTGAGGTGACACGGTGTTGGTTTACTGGGTGGAGATGAGGGAAATGAGACGATGGGTGGGTGTTTAAATAAGACACACACACACACCACTAGTCAGTTCAGTTGTTGGTTAGTATAGGATTTTTTTTAGATTATTCCTCGGGCCGAAACATTGTTATTATTATTATTATATTATTTAGCTTTTCTTTCTATTTAGTTTCTCCGATAATCGTCTACTCTATTGCCGGTTGGTATTAGCATGTTTTTGCCATCCTTTATCCACTCATTTGGGTAAATATTGAAAGAATTGTCGTTATCACGTACGGTTTTTCTACCGTCATTACCCACTAATTTAAACAATTTTAAGACTATTTTCGGTAAATATTGAATGAATTACCATCATTGCATACTGTTTTTCTACCTTCATTACCCACTAATTTAGACCATTCTAAGACTTTTGTTCTATGGCATTTCCTCCGCAAATGCCCCATTTCCAAGATGGGCATAATCAATTGGGGCATTTTGAAATTAGCCTGACATTACCTGACCTAACCTAACCTAGACCACATCAGACTACCGGGAAATAAATGACTCTGGCAACATACTGGGACCCAGCTGGATCTGGCAACACTGCTGCAAAACTATAATTTTTTTCAATAAATACCGTACCGGTACCTTTTATCTACCTTCATTTCCCAATAATTTAGACCAGTCTAAGACTAGTATATATTGAAAGAATTACCATTTTATAGCAGTTTGCCAGATCCGGCTAGGTACCAGTATTTTGCCCCGGTCCTTTCCTGTACTTTACCACAGTTATTTCCCGGTAGTTTGCTCAGGTTAGGTTGCGGTAGTTTGGTGAGGTCTAGGTTAGGTAAGGTCAGGCTAATTTGAATCTTGGAAATGCGGAGGAAATACCATAGAAGCAAATAGTCTTGGAATGGTCTAAATAAATAAGTAATGAAGGTAGAAAAACCGTATGCAATAACGGTAATTTTTTCAATATATACCCTATTTTCTTCTATGGCATTTACTCTGCAAATGCACCATTTTCCATTCTGACATTAGCCTGACATAACCTAGACCACAACAGTGTACTGGGACCTAACCTGGGCAAACTACCGGAAGATATCTGTGGTAAAGTACAGGAAATGACTGGGACCATTTTGATCTGGCAACACTGCTACAAAATGATAATTCTTTCAATAAATACCCTATTTTCTTCTATGGCATGTCCCATTTCCAAGATAGGGCATATTCAAATGAGGCATTTTGAAATTAGCCTGACCTTACCTAATAGAACAGCAGCCCAGGCCCTTGAGATACAATGAAAGAGATACCATCTGTAACACATATTAAAGTTTAGTAGTCGTCTTGCAAAATGTGAAATTGACCGTCTGCCGGAATTTAACTGGTTGCTTATTTAACAAGCGACAGTAATTAATTGTTATATTTTGGATCTATATCCAACTAGCCTAGTGAGATACCGAATGAAACCAATGCAAGACTTAAGTTTGATATCGCCTGATTATAGAATGAACAATGCCAGACATTTTGGTAGGTGGAAACACCTTGACAGACATACATAACAGTGGAGGTTCATTGGAGGTAGATCCAACATAGGAGATATCATCATCATCATCATCATTTTCGTTTAACGTCTGTATTTTCCCATTTAGGATGGGGTTGGACGGGCGATGACTGCTCTCCACATCTGTCTATCTTGTACCATATGTTCTTCTATTCCCATTAAATTCATATCTTCCATTACACACGTTCTCCACTTTTTCTTGGGCATTCCCACCGGTCGCCGGCCCCCCGACTCTCACCTCCTCCACCTCACTCAACACCCCCCCCCCCCTCCGCTCTTCTCACATGTCCAAACCATCTCAGTCTTCTCTGCCTCAACCTAACAGAAAGGTCTTCAACCCCACACATCTCTGCCACTTCACTGCTAGACCTCCCATCTTGCCACCTTATTCCTGCCATGTATTCTACAGTCACAGCTGTGTATAACCTCCATCAGTCTGTTTGTCAATGCCCATGTTTCTGTTCCATACATAAGAGCAGATCTCACACAGGCTTCGTATGTCCTTCCTCTGGTCCTCAGCCCTATGCTGCGGTTCACCAGTAAACTGGCTATTTCTCGCCATCTTCCCCATGCAGTTGCTACACTCGCTCTTACTGCTCTTTCCACTCCTGCTTCACAGTCCAACACATCTCCCAAGTAGCAGAACTGTTGCACTTCCTCAAACACGCCTCCATTTACCATCAACCCGGCATCCTCTTCATCACTATCACTACCCATCCCCTCCCTCACACATCTAGGACATACAAAGTTCCGCACACCTCGGAGAATTATCAAACCCGAGCATCGTTGGTGACACCATTTATTACACTCAGTACACAGCACTGAGTTTGTTCCCACTCCTCTTCCACAACATCCACATGGCCAGGTGATTTTTTTGCTATAGAATCAGTGTACATCCTAGAACACTGGTGGTAATGACAGACATTTTAAGGGGTGGAAAAGCCCTGACAGACACTCAAAATGTGCTGGATACTACTTAGTTATGGGGGTATCCCACTAGCTATATTATTTCTTAGGATATGACAAAAAGAGGTAAGGAAAGTGTCAATGTTTATTTATCAGTATATTATAGAGGTTATGTGGCCAACAAAGTGATCATTAAGTTTTCTCTGATATGTGTATCGGTAAACATAGATAAGAAAAGGAACATGATCTACAGCTTTATCTTCCATTTGTTTATCCTCTCTTCGATTATCGCTGGAATTCTGCATATTGTTACTTTCTTAGGTTTTAATTTATTAACAATATTTTTATTGTTTTTAGGAAAGAAAAACAAGAAGAGTAAGGGAAAATCTTTGTCCCTGGGAGAGTTCCTGGGAGCCTCGCCTGTCTCCGGTGGCTCTTCAGTTGTTGTCAATAAAAGCAGCTGGGCCGAGGAGAGTGAGGACTATGAAGGTGAGTGTGAGAAGGGAAACAGGCAGTGTGTGCACAAAGAATAATTGTGAGGTGTGGAAGAAAGTCACTATCCTTGTTCTTGGTATGGAAGAGAGTGAGTGTTATTTTATCTTGGTGTAATGCTACTTATTTTTAGTCTGCAAAATGACTACTTGTAGGTGAAATATGGTTGAGTTCATACTGCGTTTTATTCCCTGGTGTTTGAGTATTTCCCATATTTATGTGCTATATGTTCATGTAAAGAATGGCTTTTTGTCATCCTAACTTATGTCATGTTATGTTGGTGATGATGTGGGACTAATGTATGTAATGTTATGTTGATGATGATGTGGGAGTAATGTGTTTTGTTTGTTCCAGAGGATCGATATGGCCAACCTGAGCGCGTGGTGCTGCCCACTGCACCCCGTACTGCCCGGGAGCCAGACGTGTACCCACCCTATACTGCTTACATTGCCAATCTTCCCTTTGAGGTTGAAGATGAGGACATCCAGAAGTTCTTTCAGGATCTTGCGGTTGGTATTCATGACAACTGGGGCAAGGGGAGGAATGTAGGAAAACAAGTCAAAGACCAACAAAAGGAAATTGAAAGAGGATATTTGGACAATATGGCTGAATAATGGGACAGGAGGGGGGGCAGGGATTGGAATAAGAGCAAGTTGTATTCACCAAAAAGCACAAGGTTGTCAAATTTAGATTTAATTTAGTGATATCTGCGTTTATGATTGTTACTGAAACAGAATATATCTCGAATACAGTAAGAGTTATAAGAGTAAGGTTATTTATTCCCTCATAACAAATGAGGAGGGATGGAATGGCATGCATGATTCGTTTTCTAAGTGATTCTACTTATTTGCAGATCAAGTCGATACGTTTACCGAGAGAAGGAGGTGAGAATGGTCGTTTTAAAGGCTTTGGATATGTGGAGTTTGAGAATCGCTGGGACCTCATTACGGCTCTCGCCAAGAATGATTATGTAAGTTTTTTTCCAATGTCATAATAATTGTACAGTACTCAATTTTAGCCACTTTATAAGGAGTTATAATATTGTAGGTTTTGTCTCATTAAGATTCCATCCATCACAAAGTCATATTTACTGACCCATTTGTTGTGTAAATATTTATTTTTTAATCCTTTCATTATAGTGATAGATACACAGTACTTCAGGAGCATGTAGTTTTTTTTTTATTTCTTTATTATGATCCAACACTGGACATATGATTCATGAAGCCCGTTACCATGGCCCAGGTCAATTGCTACTCACACACACACACACACACATCATGACATTCGAACTGGTACCCAGCCACAGAGAGAGGGAAGTGAGGGTTATTCCCATTTACTGCAGTTGTTATGGTACCAGCGAGGGTGTTTTACGATGTTCGGTGGCCTTATAGTTAGTGCCTGACACTCAAATCAAAAGAGTAAATATTCTCAGGCCCTCACCTGAGAAGATCGATCTCCCGACCTCTAGGTTATGAGTCCAGAACACTAACCACTCGGCCACCTCCCCTACAGTTGGACAGAAACAGATAATAGAACCCATACTATATTATGATCTTGTATATCTTATGATTGTACTACCTTGTGTATCTTGACTAGATGCTTATGCAATGTGTATATCACAGTTGATGGGCACCCGTAAGATCCGTGTGGATGTAGCAGAGGGTGAAGGAGGCAACCAGAGACGAGGGTTTTCTGACCGTGGCGGCCGAGACGATGACCGGATGGAGCGTAGTGAGGGTGTGTCTGACTGGCGGGCTGCCCCACGTGAAGCTCCATCCAGAGACGGTTAGTGTTCCTCCTTTTCACTAATCTTAATGATATCTTTATCAGAAAATGAAAACATGTGTATGCTTAGTTTTGATTTATTGGTTTAATTCTCTGGTACAGTATATACTTATATGAAAATACAGTGTTACATGGTAATAATTGCAAGCAGAAAAAAAAGCACATGGTCTGAAATCTGTAGTCACATTTTTGGGGCTCTGTACTTGCTTTGTACTACATGTGGGCTCAATGATGTCTTTCAGCTCTGTACATTAACAGTTATGGGCATGGTGTTGTTGTTGATAACTTGTGCAATGTTCCTATAGACACATACAGAAATATAAAGCTGTATTACCATCCATAGTCATTGCAATCGTATGTGACTAATTACAGTTGGCTCGCCATATAGGCGCTATATTGGGAGACCAAAACCTACGCCTATATAAAAAACGCATGTATCAAACCGTTCACTCCATGTATTAAATACAATATGGTCAGCAGGCCACCCCATGTGACATAATGTGGCCATCAGGTGTCACTAATAGGTGTTCCCTTTGTTCCCTATGTGTACCACCACTACACAGTCCACACTCTCCCCACCAGTGTTGCCAGGTAGAGGGAAATTTCTCTTTTAGGAAATTTAGAAATCTTCAAAGGGAAATTATATAAAGATTTTTCAAGAGTCAACAGGGAAATTTCAACCAGACAAAATATCAATGAGGCAGTTAATGTTCAAAAGTAAACAGGGAATTATTGATGAAAAAGGGGAAATTCTAAAGGTGAAATAGGGGAATTTTATTGTTTTGTGTGCCTATTAAACCATCCTACAACATTTTTCGTCTTGCCTAGTTATTCGTGTGCTTAATAATTCAAATGATACTACTGAGGTGTGGCCTATTTGTGAAATGCTACAATGTCATATATATGGTGTGATCTTGAGCTATCTCTGTCAAGTAAGGTGAAGTAAGGTGACATGACTTGGGTGTGGCTCCTTTGTGAAACACTACAATGTCATGGTGGTGGAGAGAAGTGGGACTTTACTGTTTGCTCTTGCACAGAAATTATTATATAAACAAAATCATACACTGCACTTCTTTGCCATATTGAACACAACAATATTGTGGTGGGGCTTTCATTAAGTTTCAAGAGTTATTTTAAATAATAGGACAAGACAGTGACATGACTTTTGTCACTATAGTTCAGTAGTCATGTTTACTTTATATGATTTTTACATTTCACAAACGCAAGTGAAGTAGCCAGAGTAAAGAACGGAATAGTAGTGAGAAGCAAAAAGAAATGTTTAAAATTGCAAAACAAATGAAGAGAGAGAGTAAAGATGTAACGGGAGCAAAGTATAGGTGCGTTTATGAATGCCCCTGCGGCTTGAGGCGGGCTAGACTAGATGCTGGGGCATTCAAAAACAGTCCAGGTCGACCGTTGGAGACTGACTACAACAACAACAAAGATGGCGGAAAACAGATATTTTCAATTTTGCTACTCTTCCCTCTCGGAGCAATGGAAATTATTATTAACTTTTATCATTAACTCTTTTTTATTATTAACTTTTAATTGAACCTTTAAGTTCAGTGTATTTACCTTGTTGCTTCAGACGCCATTTTTCAATATGTTTGTTTACATTGTGTCGTCATTATCAGCCTTGAGACTGGGTCTAGCCTGCTCCAGAACTGGCTCGACTTGACTAGACCTGGGCTCGAGGCGGACGAGAGTTTGGGACATGCAAAAAACACGATTGGGCGCCAGCCTCGAGGCGGTCTTAAGTTTGGGGCATTCATAAACACGACTTATGTAAAGGATTAAAGGGGAGTTATCAAGATAAATACAGAAGACATACTTGGGAGGTGGAGATGTTACTTTGAAGACTTGTTAAATAAGGAAAATTAACACATGGTGGAAGGACCAATAGAAGAAATATCAGAAGAGGAAGTGAAGGGAGCATTAAAAGGAATGAAAAATGGAAGAGCGGCAGGTCCAACGGGAATGACAAGTGACTTGATAAAGAAAGCAGGTGTTTTAGGAGATTTAACAAGAGTATTTAGAAGTATAGTTGACGAGGGAGAAATTCCTGAAGGCTGGAAAAGTAGTGAGACTGTCCCAATATATAAAGGAGATGCCCTGGAGTGTGGAAAATATAGAGGAATGGGGAATTTCTGGAACTAATCCGCTAGATGTCACTGCTGTGCAGTCAGTTCATGCGACATGAGCTAAAATATTGTTTTTTAAAATCCCATCAGCATACAAATGCATAGAACCTTGATCATTATGATACTTTCGAAATCCTGCATCGACTTTTTAATACCCTGTATGGATAACTTTGAGATAAGTTGGTTAAATTAGATATTTTTGTTTCGTGATTATCGACCTTCTGCTGTCGATATTTAAAGTAAGGCATATGCCAAGGCTATAATCTATTTATTTGGACAATACAAATAAATATGATTAAGACTACTACATATTATGACATAACATACCCAGTAACATGGTAATATATAGATATAGTTATTTTTGTGGAGATATTAGCATCTCCTTCACCAAGTGAGCGACAAGGCAAAAGTAGCCGAGCGAGACTCAGCGAGTTGGAACCAAAACAAACATCAGCTGAGAGCCT
Organism: Petrolisthes manimaculis; assembly: GCA_034508575.1. Classification (NCBI taxonomy): domain Eukaryota; kingdom Metazoa; phylum Arthropoda; class Malacostraca; order Decapoda; family Porcellanidae; genus Petrolisthes; species Petrolisthes manimaculis. The sequence continues at coordinate 63,269 of JAWZYT010002666.1, forward strand.
GTCTGGCATCTGCCTGAGACTGAGAGTACTCACTCCTCAAGACCTAAACAATCAACTTTATCAACCATGCCATCATCGTGTTGTGTCCCTCAATGTGTTAATAGACATGGGGGGCCACAAATTCCCTCCATTATTTGACTACTTCGTCAGCACATTCGAGTTGCCTATTCTCAATTGAAATATGTATTTCAATAAACCAGAAAGTTGATCTATGTAATTCGGAGTTTTAACTATCACCTGCATGTTCTTTTTATGTTTATTGTATTTTCATTTACTTTGTTTCCAATCAATGGTGTACCTGTTTGGTAATCCCGAGATGGCCAAATAATCTGAATGCCAATTTCACCAGAAAATCAACTTAACTCCTTTTGATCACGAATAGTACTATTTTACCTGTGTTTTACTACTTAGAAAGAATTGTGTAGAAATATGTATCATTTAAGCTCGATGCATTTTTTTTTGTGTATAGAATGACTCTGAAGGAATATTTTATTTTGCTTGTGTGCGCGATGAACCACCGATTGTGATACCACCTGGTGGCAACCATGAGTTTAGAAAATTCCCCATTAGACTATTGGAGCGTGGAATGAAACTATTTGAGAAGGTATTGGAGGAGAGGTTGAGGAAACTGATAAAAGTGGATAGTCGGCAGTTTGGATTTTGCCCAGGAAAGTCAACAACAGATGCAATTTTTATAGTGAGGAAATTAAATGCAGGAAAAGTTCAGTGAGAAGAAGTTGTACCATGTGTTTGTGGACCTCGAGAAGGCATTTGATCGAGTGCCAAGGAGAGCAATTGAGTGGGCACTGAGGAGACAAAAAGTGCCAGAAAGGCTTGTGACTGCAGTCATGTCTCTGTATGTGGAATCAAGGTCAAGGGTGAAAACAAAGGCAGGAACATCAGGGGACTTTGACATAGGAGTGGGAGTACACCAGGGATCAGCTCTTTAGTCCACTACTCTTCATCACAGTAATGGAGGAGGCTACTAAATTGGCAAGAGGAAATGGTCCGTGGGAACTGCTCTATGCCGATGATCTGGTCTTGACAGCAGAATCAAAGGAAGAAGAACCAAATATGTTTAACAGGTGGAAGGAAACGATGGAACAGAGGGGGCTAAAAATAAAGACAAAAATGATGGTGACTGGAAACAAGGCTCGAAAATTAATTCAGTCAGGAAGATGGCCATGTGGATGTTGTGGAAGAGGAGTGGGAACAAACTCAGTGCTGTGTACTGAGTGTAATAAATGGTGTCACCAACGATGCTCGGGATTGATAATTCTCCGAGGTGTGCGGAAGTTTGTATGTCCTAGATGTGTGAGGGAGGGGATGGGTAGTGATAGTGATGGTGATGAAGAGGATGCCGAGTTGATGGTAAATGGAGGCGTGTTAGAGGAAGTGCAACAGTTCTGCTACTTGGGAGATGTGTTGGACTGTGAAGCAGGAGTGGAAAGAGCAGTAAGAGCGAGTGTAGCAACTGCATGGGGAAGATGGCGAGAAATAGCCAGTTTACTGGTGAACCGCAGCATAGGGCTGAGGACCAGAGGAAGGACATACGAAGCCTGTGTGAGATCTGCTCTTATGTATGGAACAGAAACATGGGCATTGACAAACAGACTGATGGAGGTTATACGCAGCTGTGATTGTAGAATACATGGCAGGAATAAGGTGGCAAGATGGGAGGTCTAGCAGTGAAGTGGCAGAGATGTGTGGGGTTGAAGACCTTTCTGTTAGGTTGAGGCAGAGAAGACTGAGATGGTTTGGACATGTGAGAAGAGCGGAGGGGGGGGGGGTGTTGAGTGAGGTGGAGGAGGTGAAAGTCGGGGGCCGGCGACCGGTGGGAATGTCCAAGAAAAAGTGGAGAACGTGTGTAATGGAAGATATGAATTTAGTGGAAATAGAAGAACATATGGTACAAGATAGACAGATGTGGAGAGCAGTCATCGCCCGTCCAACCCCATCCTAAATGGGAAAATACGGACGTTAAACGAAAATTATGATGATCCCTCGTGTAATTTTATAAATCCCTATAGTGATCTTTTTTCATAATTATTATTTTACTATTTTATACGATTTTAGGTGATTTTTAAATGATTTTCATCAGTCTAAAACGGGAAAATAGTGAAAATAGGCAACTTTAAAATACGTTACGCTCGCCTATATTAAACTTGTTCCGCCTATATAGGTATTTTTCCCCCCGAATATTTTTGAGTGCCTTCCGCCTATATGGCGAAACACCTATATGAATCACGCCTATATGGCGAGCCGACTGTACATGCATCCGTACTGGCATAGTTACAGGAAAAAGATAATTATTACCTTGCTGACCTTCATGGGGTTTGACTTCTGTGTTTTGCTTAACTAGGAAAGTGTTAGATCAAACTTATATGACATTTTCTTAAATATTGTGAGGATATTGTTCATTCTATATAAAATTTATTCAGTAACATCAAGAATAGGTAGATCACTGAATACTGTGTCTCCAATAATTTCTCCTTTGTTTTGGAACTAGTATTTCCATGTTATACATGAAGAAGCAAATTGAAGGCTACTAAATCCTCCAAAATAAACCTCAACCAAGCACCGTTGCTGAGGGAATCTGTTTGGAGGAATAAGTAACTTTCAGTTAACAGGCAATGTGACAGTTTCTTTAATCCATTTGTAGATACATACTGTATTATGGAGAACAGTATTAACTGCTTTTGTGTTGCAGGTGGGCGGGATGACCGCAGCCCCAGCCGAGGTGGTTTTGACCGTGACCGTCGTGATGAAGGGTAAGTACTCATTCTACCTGGTTTTGTTGAGTACTGTGTTTGTTGGAGAGTATTGTCTTCACAACTTTAGCCTCTTTATTCCCCAACCAGAAGGAATGGTGAGTGGCCCATGGAACTTGTCATGACATCAACACTTTAACCCTTTTGTTTAAAAATGCAGGCATGGCCACTTTGAAAACTATTGTAATTAATTGTAATTAATCTAATCACACAATACAGTAAAAGTCCCTTAATCCGGAAGGCAGGGGGGTTTGAGACCTCCGTATTAGCAAAAATTCCATGTTATATAAAAATATCCCCCCAAAATACATATAAAATACTGTTATTACTTTTAAATACAGGTTTCTGTGTCACATAATTTATGAAGTAGAAAGGGGGTGGTGGGAGGATCGCAGCTCTTGCCAAGCAGTGTTGCCAGGTCTGCTTGATGAAATTTCCCTAACTTCACCTTTAAAATTTCCCTTTTTGCCTCAATAATTCCCTGTTTATTCTTGAACAATTCTGGTGTTCTTAGTACTTCATCTGGTAGAAATTTGCCTGGTTATTCTTGAACAATCTTATATAATTTCCCTGTGTGGACTTCAAAATTCCCCAAAACAGATAAATTTCCGTGTACTTGTGGCCAGGTGCAGGGAAATTTTTCTGTTTTAGGGAATTTTGTAGTCAACACTGGGAAATTATATAAAGATAGTTCAAGAGTAAACAGGGAAATTTCTATCAGACGAAATACCAAAAATAAAAACTGTCAATGTTCATAAGAAGAGTAAACAGGGTTTTATTGAGGCGAATAGGGAAATTCTGTTGTTGAAGTTGGGGAAATTTTGTGCATCAGACCTGGCACCACTGGTCCACTGGCTGTCACACGTAATTTATGAGTATCGGGAGGATCATAGCTGACAGTCTGACGCTCGTAATTTAATGTCTTATGAGGTCTCAACTTCTTAGTGGTCTTCTTTGGTGGTTTATTAGGAGCCATAATAAATAATGTAAACACCCACAACACGGAATTATATCCCGGGAGATTACTTTTTTTTTTTTTTTTTTTTCAATTATTTGGGATACGGTAATTATGGGTAAAATTGGTGGGCCCAAAAAGTCCGGATTAAGGGACCTTTACTGTATAAGGGTTAAGGCCTTATGATATTGTGAACTGGGGCTACTTATCTATTTATCTTCAACCAGTGTTTTCTTATTGCCTGTAAAACATGTGGAGAAATGGGAGTTACAGTTATGGTAACTATGCTATATAGCAATTATTTGTGCCACAAAATTACTTTTCTATTAACAGAAACATTGGTATAGCATGATGTGAGTGTGTTTGTTATAGTGTGTTTGTTATGTTGTACCATCACTTTACAGGCGAGGAGGCTTTGGTGACCGAGACCGAGGATTTGGCGATAGAGATAGAGGTTTCGGTGACCGGGACAGAGGGTTCGGTGATCGGGACAGAGGGTTCGGTGATCGGGACAGAGGATTTGGCGACAGGGACAGAGGATTCGGTGATCGGGACAGAGGATTTGGCGACAGGGACAGAGGATTCGGTGATCGGGACAGAGGATTTGGCGACAGGGATAGAGACCGTGGTTATGGTGACAGAGATCGAGGTAAGGCTTCACATTGTTTTTTAGTTATGGTTGCAAGAGGGGTTGGACTTGTACAAAGCAATAAATAGTACACTATGAATGAATTTACCTCGTGTAAACCTACTGGCATGTGCTTAATGTACAACAGTACAGTATGAGGGTCTGATATCCTATCCCCTTGCTAGAATTGTATGTGTGAGTCCATGTTAGGTATCTGTAGTACTGTAGCTTAAATATGTATACTGTACCTTAGTTATCTGTAGTTCTAAAAGCTTATATGTTGGTAAGATGAATTAGACTAAATCCACCATAAATCAAATCTTACTTTCAGAGTTTTTGCTTGAAAATTGAGTGGTATATAATTACCCAAATATTACTAACATTAAATATAAATATAAAAGATAATTTGTTAAAATTTGGATGAAAAATTGTCTTGCAAATGTGTTCGAAGTTTTGCTTGACTTTAAGTAGACTTGGTATTATGTTTGATGTACAATTATGTACTGTGAATGCTCAACAGAGTAAGCTTTATGTAAAGTGTATCATGTCAGATAAGAAGCTTCAAGTGCAAGATTTTTTTTTTTTTTTTTTTTTTTTTCTCACAGGGACTTGGTTTTGTATTTCACTATTAAGTGAATAATTGCTATGCAGCTTTGGAAACTGCTATACTACAACTCTAGATATTGCACTCAAATTATAAAAATCAGATGTAAAACAGATAAAGGACTTGCACGTTGATAACTAAGGTTTACAGTAGAACTGTACCCAGTGCTTCGTTTGGATGGACAAGTGAGATCATATGTGTGATAAATCCCAGATGCTCCCATTGAAAACTAAGATATAGGATCCTATGTAGTTCTTGAGGTTTGACTAGGTATATGGTCCAATGTGAGGTGGATCAGAGAGACAGTGGAGTATTGTGTTATGTTGCAGGGATGTGGGACCGCTATGGTGAGCGCGGGTATGACCGAGACCGAGGTAACTAAGTGAGCACATGGCGTGGGTTCCCTGGTGTCAGGTACAGAGGGCTGGGGTGTCATTCTTCTTAGACTACTTCTCTGCTAGATGACACCTCTTGGCTACTCTTATTTTGCACTGAGTTAATTTTAAAGTGTAACTCGTACAGCAGATGCCCAGCTAAAATTTGATGATTCAACGTATGTTCTGTGTCAGTTTTGACCCAAACCTGAACTCTGGCAATTTTATTTCCTAACCCTAACACTGTATTTCGCTACCGAGCCAGCTATAATAAGTTTCCCCATAGAGGCAGCTGAAAGTACCATATCAGTGTAGATCTACATGTCAAAACTGATATTCAGTCTCTTGCACAATATTGTGGATCTCAACAGTTCAGGATCAGACAGCAGAAATAGGCAGGATTTCTACTCTTGCTGTTCATATGGTACTAAAAAAAAATTCTGAACTATACAATAATATTAGCCATTCTGTATTGTATTTATCTGGTATCATTTTGCTGCTTTGTGTTTCTGTTTCAGAAACTCTTACTGTGTGCCTTAATTATTCTTATGTACCGGTACCATAAAAAACCTACAGCAAGACACACTGGGCTGCCACCACCTGTTACCCATTCTATGTTATGTTTGATGCAAAATTTCATATTCTTAGTAATATGTTATCAGGTGGTACTTCTGTGAAGGGTTAGTGAAATTACCCAAATCACACATTTTTCCATGTTCAAAATTTCAACATTTGAAAGGTAATGGACAGAGCTGGACGAGTTGCCTTCTTTTCTTCTACTTGATGATTCTTAAGATTGTTAATATTACTGAATTTATGACATAGTCTTTTCTATTTAGTGAAGAGTTAATATAAAGTAGAAAATGTCTTCTCATTTTTCTTAAATCATTGACACTCGGAAAAATATCTGAACTTTGCTTGGAGATATCATGAGTTCTGTTCATGGGAAACTAATGAATTCCTCTTGTGAAATGCTTTTTTAAGTAAGTACATTATTAAAAAAAGGTGAGGATTCTTTAATATCTATTTATAACTTATCTTGAAAGAACTTGACTATGGCTAAAAAAAGTTGTGTATATTGTATATTATCTTAAAATGTCTATCTGTAAAAGCCCTGGCTGAGCTCTTTTCACTCCTTCTCTCCCTTCCCCTTGTTCTGCCTTCATTCTTCCACCTTCCCCCTCTCCTTTCCTCTCTCTCTTTTCCATTAAATCCATTTTCCGTAATGCCTGCACCTCCCTTACTTACAAACCTATAATTTTCTGGACCCTTTGTACACCTCCCTCTCTTCACCTCATATTACATCCTTCATTCTCTTTACTTCGCCTGAAATTCTGTTTCCTCCCTTGCTTCACCTTTATGGTAACCTAATGACATTGTTCCCTCTCTTGCTTCACCTCTTGTTCCTCCCTTGCCTCACTCTAATGTTAACTGTGTATGCGTGCCCTTCCCTGACCTTACCTTGCTCTGCGCCCCCTCTGGTCGCCGCTGGGTGCAACAGGCTACAGGGACAGATACGGGGAAAGAGGCTATGACAGGGACAGAGGTAAGCCTGTCCTCACTCCTGATGCCTAAGTCATGTTACAGATTTCATGCTATTCAGCTTAACACAAGTCTGCCCATATAGTGCACCATAAATTTTTGACAATGCTTCATATGTGTGAGACTATGTTACTGTCTGTCTCTATGTGTGTTTTCCCATATTGACGACAAAAAATGCTGACCCTGCTTTATATGTGTGAGATAATATTATGATATGTACAAGTATGTTTGCCCGTATATATATATTTATGGTATATACAGCTACACTTTCTGTTTTGTTTCTAAGGCTTTCATTTTCTAATCAGACCTTTGTTTTATCATCATGGTGGAATTACCACAATTCCATTGTTCTAGTATTGATAGTGAAGAGTTTCCTTTCTGGCCACATGTGTTACCAGTAGCAATTCTTTTTTAAATCCATACAAGTATTTATCATAATAACATATCACAAAGCAAAATAAGGTGAGCATTTTAGTTACTATTCATATTATTCAGTCAGACCAATGAGTGTATTGAAACATTTTGTATAATGGGACTCTAGTCCTTATAAGGGCCTGGTTCCAGTAAGCTGTAGGCAATTTATTCTTTCCTTCTTTGGCATTAAATGTGGACCTCTCCAATTTAGAACAACCATGAAACCACATCTCACTGGCTATGGGCTTGCTTTTCCATTTTCACTACCATCCTTCACAGCATTTCTTCCTCCAGTTTTTTTATGTATTTAATTATGATATTGATGTAGTGTTTGATATGTTTATCCTTCCACACCTTTGAATCTTCTACCCATGTTGTAATGGTAGTGGCAGAAGGTGTGAGAGAGGAAACCACATCCACCCATACTGAAACAGTACTGGGGGTGTTAAGTATGCCCTGCATATTTTATCATCATCACCATCAATACCCTATTTCCCTTTTTTCAAGGGGTGTTTTATCCACCCTCATTATTTTTATTATTCTTGATTTAACTGTTATTTCAGAGCTGTAATTTTTGTAGCTGCAATTTAATATGGATTCTTATATTATTTATGCTCAACCTGTTTTGTTGCATCTCAAATTTTTATTTTTTTATTTCAGTTACCCCAACCATGAATGTAAATACTGGGAGTTGTATAATCCTTATAATGATTGTAGTACTGGTAGCTGTAGTAGTAGTTATTAATGTATTACAATAATGATGGCCATTCTTACTTTGTAATGATTCTAGAGGTTATGATAAATTAATTCTAAGGCAAGAATAAGATAACTATGACAGTCCACCTAGACTTGAGTGGATTTGCTTTCAAACAGCACTTACAATTTGCTGTAGGAAGAAGAATGTGTCAATAGCTACAGTTTAGGAGGTATCCTCTGGTAACATGTCCTTGAAAAAAATGCAGAAATTGAAGAATAGTTAGTAATGTGAGGTCTTAATCACTTACAGGGAGAGAAATGATAAGGGGTAACAAAATTCCTGGAGGAGACTATACCATGCAAACACTTGAAACACAGTAACAGTGCAGTGTCAAGTAATTTTATGTATATGATTGACTTCTGATGGGTATGCTGCTCTTAGAGGGTAGATTTATTGATATGCTTTGTTTGAATTGTGTGAAGTGTTGATGTTTAGTTGATTATTAGGCAGGTATGGTGGTGGCGGTGGAGGTCGCTTTGATGACGACCGGCGTGGTCCAGGTGGAGGAAGTGAGGATGCCTGGCGAAGGGACGGTGGTGGTGGTGGTGGTGGTGGAGGAGGAGGAAGGGAAGGAGGAGGAGGAGGTGGTGGTGGTGGAGGTGGAGGAAGCCGCTCTGATCCACCAAAGGAAAGGCCAAAGTAAGTTAGTTTTGTTTAACCAATTTGCTAAATGTATTCCTTTGGTAAGAACCTAAATTGTTAGCACCACACATCACCTCTCAACTTCTGTTCAATGATTCAACTGTTGACCTTTTCCAAATGCTTTGAGAATGAATACAGTAATCTAGGTTGACTGTCACCATAGTAATAGTGATCAGTAATAAAGGAACTATTCTGGTGTCAGAGTCAAACAAGGTTAATGATAGTGTATAATTACTGTTTTGTCAGGAGAACTGAAGACACCTGCCTTGGCCACCCTTTTGGGGGAGATCCTTGAGGGGTTGAGGTGTCAGAGCTGTAAAAATATAGATAGATAAAGAAAAATGAACTTCAATAAACTATTTGTTGTGTTAAGAGTTCTCCTAGTAAAGAGTAAAGCATGTAGCATTAGTTAGAGAACAGTAAGTCAGTGATAGAAAATTATTACTTGCCTAATAAAGGATTTACCAACCACTAGTATCCAAAAGGGGCAGGGTATATATATCAAGAAATGGCTGACACATTGAAAATGTTTGTTGAAAAGGTACTGAGACTCGAGAGTTTCAAGTATATCCTAAGCCATTTAAATCATTACCAATATCCTGTGTCTGATAAAGTTTGTCTGATGTGTCAGGCTGCAGCTGATGCCTCGTAGCACCAATACCGCCGAGGAAAAGAAGGATACCGGAGGGTCTGGTGGTGGTGGCGGTGGCGGTAGCAGCAGCATCTTTGGAGCAGCAAAGCCAGTGGATACTTCTGCTAGGGAGATGCAGATTGGTGGTGGTGCTGGTTCCGGTTCCAGTTCCGGTGGTGGTGCTGGTTCCGGTTCCGGTTCCAGTTCCGGTGGTGGTGCTGGTTCCGGTTCCAGTTCCGGTGGTGGTGCTGGTTCTGGCGGCGGTGCTGGTGGCGGTGGCGGTAGCAGCAGCATCTTTGGATCAGCAAAGCCAGTGGATACTTCTGCTAGGGAGATGCAGATTGAGAAAAAGATCACTGGCAAGGACCCACTCCCTAAAAAGTCAGCCTTTAAGCAGTAGAGTATACCGAGATACCGGTACTGTTTTTTGTTTTTATTTTTAGTAATAAACTACCTGGTAGTGTACATTTATGAATGTCTTTTTTGCAAACCATGAAAATATTTGGCCTTCCTGATTGATCTTTTTTTAGCATGTGTTAATAGAAATTCTTGTATGAAGGAAAGATGATGATGGGGGCTCTGACACAAATCAAAGTCACAAATCAAAATTATGTAGAATCTTTTTATTCAATTATTTCATGTTATCATTGAATAATTGGTGTAGCTTTAAGGACTCTGTGATGGTGTATGGACCTGGTGGTTTTTTATTCCTTCTGATAATGCCACAAAACAAACTCTTTCTCTATAGATGGTGTTTCATGGCAATATTTGATGGACTCATTTACCTCCAATATTCTGACTACATCACAGGGTCCCTTCATGGCTTTCCTATAGTCCATTAGTTATACTTGTCCTGCCACTCCATCTGAGCCTAGCCCCAGGTATGAATGGAGCTCTCTGATTGGCTGCCAGGACGCTCAAGGTACCTCGCCATTTCTTGTAAACAGCCAAGCACTTACTCTGCATTTGAAAGACGATATACCTTTAATAATTTACGTGTAGCTAGATTATTACATAGGTTATGCATTTTTATCTTACACCATTAAACTCTACATTAAATTTGGAACCTAAAAACACTCTCCAAAACATAATACAGACCAAAGAAAAAATATAGCGAGTTTAAGTCAGAATACGGCTTGGAAATGTTTATACCACTTTTTACATTGAAGTATTTTTTGCTTCATAGTTAGCATTTATAAATAGAATGTGGTTTGCCATACATGTTATCTGAAGGAAAGTATTATAATAATGTAATTAGAGAAAAAGAAGACTACAAGTTGTGGAAAATTGGACAATTGGCAACTGATCACTGCCTCTGGCAGAGAAGGTACAAGAACAGCTGCCTGCCCTTCCTGAGCTCAGAGCTTCCTCCCCTCAGTCCTTTACTGGTTGTGGTATGATGTGGGAGTATCGCTCTGTTTACCGTCTTTCTTCTTTTTCTCTAATTACATTATTATAATACTTTCCTTCAGATAACATGTATGGCAAACCACACTCTATTTATTAATATATAAAATAATCTGCTTGTAGGAAACCTATAATGTTAAATAAAAGAAGCTATATTTTACGTAATCTTTGTTGATCTCGGGAATGAAAGTTTCTCATTAAACGTTTTGTATCTCTTATATTTATATTTATCTAAAATCTGATGTTATTGTCATGTTCATAAGAAAATTTTGTACGAGAATGAATGTTATATTTATATATAAATGCTAACTATGAAGCAAAAAATACTTCAATGTAAAAAGTGGTATAAACATTTTCATGCCGTATTCTGACTTAAACTCGCTATAATATTTTTTCTTTGGTCTGTATTATGTTTTGAAGAGTGTTTTTAGGTTCCAAATTTAATGTAGAGTTTAATGGTGCAAGATAAAAATGTATAACCTAAGTAATAATATAGCTACACGTAAATTATTAGAGGTATGTCGTCTTTCAAATGCAGAGTAAGTGCTTGGCTGTTTACAAGAAATGGCACGGTACCTTGAGCGTCCTGGCAGCCAATCAAAGAGCTCCATTCATACCTGGGTCTAGGCTCAGACGGAGCGGCGGGACAAATATAAGTAAATGGACTATAGTCATATAGAGTCGAGATAACAATAGAGGGAGATCTTTTCTTTGAGAAAGGAGATAGTCATTACTTCATATTCAGATAATGTCATTTTACATGGTTTTGAGGATGGATAGGAATAAGAATAATACAATTTCAGCCTTTACAAATATTTTGTTTAATCATGTATAGTTTAATTATCTTGCAGAGGACATGTTAAAATTACCCAAAATATTATTTCAGGGAGGGTGGTGGTGGAGGAGGAGGAGGAGGAGGAGGAGGAGGAGGCAGCAGCGGAGGAGGAGGCAGCAGCGGAGGAGGAGGCAGCAGCGGAGGCGGAGGAGGAGGAGGAGGAGGAGGCGGCGGCGGAGGAGGAGGAAACATTTTTGGTGCCGCTAAACCAGTTGACACAGCTGCCCGGGAACGTCAGATTGAGGAAAAGTTGAGGAAATTGACGGATGCACCTTCCAAGTGAGTTCTGTCCTCCTTTTTCCACTTCAGGCTCTTCTATTTTCATACATTTGTGTTGAGAGAGATTACAGGCAAGCACTCCCAAGAATTTCATACATTGTGTCACAAAAAACGCAATAGTGTAAGAATAGTTGTTAGTTGACTGTACAGTAAGCCCTTGACATAACGAACCTCACTACTGTATAACAAATTTCGGATATAACGACCACTTTGTTCTTGCTGAACTAGCTACAGATATACTGAACATTGTTCAGTATGTGTGACGAATAAGATGAGCTGACTGAACTTGTGTCTTTGATAAGTCAACAATGTAGTGAAATGGCTAAGCAGAGAATCTGATGCCTGGGTGGCACCGTGAACAAAGTTTGAAGCATGTGGAAAGTGACACACATCTCAGTTGATAGATTTAATATTGTGGAAACTCTCCACATGTGATTGGTGGCTGATGCTCCCCACCCACCCTTCCTGCCCTCTCATTCCAGTGAGTGATCTTCCTCCCTTCATCCCTCCCTCTACCACTTTTCTCACCCACACACTACCTAACCCTTCTTTATTCCTCATAATAGTAGGTTTGATGGCCCTTTATGTTGTGTATTTATTTTGTATAATGTTTATATTAATATATCATTGATTTATTTCAAGTTTATATTCATGCTAGAGGAATAATTGACTGGAAATCATATGATTAACAGGTTGCAGAATGGGCTGCTGCTGAACCAGTTAGAATTATTCCCATTGATTCTTCATGTTTGCTAACTCACTCTCTGCTATCATGCATCTGTGCTGACCAATTCAGTGCGAAAGCAGAGGGGGGAATGTACATTCTTCTGTACCTCTGGCTGAGTGACAGAATGACTCCCTGTATATATTGACCTCTGTTTTAGGAGACAGATTTACCAACCATCTTATAAAATTAACTTTTGAATATACGGTCAGCCCCTTCCCCCCAAATGGTTTGTTATATTTAGGGTTTATTGCAAATCAAAAGTATATTATACTTTTAAGAACAGCATATTGTTCAATATATATATGGATGGTTGTATGAGAGATGAAAGCCAAAGTGAATGGTCTGGGGGTAAAGTTGAGGCTGAATGAAGTAAATTGGTCCTTGGTGGCATGTTTGTTTGCAGATGACACTGTTGATGGCTGAGAGTGAAAGGAATTTACAGAGAGTGGTGGACGAATTTCAGTCTGTATGTAAACGAAGGAAACTGAAGGTGAATGTGGGTAAGAGTAAAGTGATGGTATTTGAAAGAGCAGAAACCGAAGTGATTGACTTTGCTACACCTTACAGAGTAGAAGTACCAACTGGGACGAAGTGTGAGATAACTCTGAGGGGTGAGAGGATGGAGGAAGTGAAGGAGTTTAAGTACTTGGGGACAGTTATGTGTAAACATGGAAGTATGGAAGGAGAAATAAGGGAGAGAGCAGAATAGGTGCTGTGGAAATGAGTTACTTGAGAGGTGCATGTGAACTGACAAGGTGGGATGGAGAAAGTAATGAGAGTGTGTATAAGAGATGTGGTATGAGTGAGAAGGCAATTAGTATTGAGTGTGGAGTGGTTGAGAGAGTGAAGCGTAATATTCTGAGGTGGTTTGGACATGAGAGGTGAGGAGTTTGTAAAGAGGGTGTGTGGAAGTGAAGTTGTGGGATGTGGTGTGAGAGGCAGACCACCAGTAAGATGGCAGAACAGAGTGGAAGAGTATGTAAAGGAGAGAAACATGAGGGGGAGGGGAGGGCTGGACCAAGTAAGGAGGGAGTGTTTGAACAGGGAAGACTGGAGACTTTTCTGCCGTGGCCACCCCCTTGGGGTTAGTTCCCGGAGGGAGCGAGGCGTCAAGAGCTACATGTATAGATAGAAGAACAGCATTTTACTACAGTTAACTTACTGTACATTAAGAATCCTCAGTTAACTCCTTAAGAGTTCATTTCTCTTCAGTTTATTAATATTACCAGGAGTTAATAGTTTAGGAATATAGAGGATAGGATGCTGAATGCAGTAAAGTTTTTATATATGGTAGCATGCCCTGTGTGAGGATAAAGGGGGAACTAAGTGATTGGTTCGTAGTTGCTGTTGTTGTGAGGCAAGGATGTGTGATATCACTATGGTTGTTTAATGTGTACATGGATGGAGTGATACCTTTTCTGCTGTGGCCAACCCTTTCGGTGGAGTTCCCGGAGGGAACGAGGCGTCAGAGCTATAGATAGATAGATAGTGATGCAAGAGTAACAATAAACAAGGATATTTGAAAAGAGAGTGGAATTGCCACAGAGTGGAGAAAAATTGTCCTTATGATGTGGTACTGTTGGCTAGTAGTGAGAGAGAGCTAGGAAGATTAGTGACAAGTTTAAAGGTGAATGTGGGTAAGAGCAAAGGGATGATGGTGGAGAGAGGTACATCAGTGTGCAGTGTGAAAATGGATGGTGAGAATCTCAAGGTGGTTGAAGAGTTTAACCCGTAGGAGCCGCAATTCCAATAACGCTACTAGCCCCTGAACCGCAAAAACAGGGTGATTTTAAAAGTTTCGTTTAGGTAAATTCTGTTATTACAGATTTGAAGATCTTAATTTTACACACCAAAATCTGAAATAGAAAGTTTCGTAAGTCGACTGGTTTGAGTAGGGGAGTGCGTCAAATTCCAAGAAAAAACCTAGTTACCCCTAAAAAAAACTAGGAAAACGTGAGATAGCGTAAGTTATTACGCTAAAATATGACTAAATTATAGTTTTCAAGGTATAAATATATATATATATATATATAATAGCATACTGCAGGCTTACTCTGTACACATATAGTTATATAGTAACGTTATGTACATATAACATCTGCGTATATGTGTGTATTGCCCAGTACGCATGTAAACGAGGTGCGATATGACATATATAAGCTTCCCATGTATGATTATAAAAGCATGGGAACTCGGGGAGGGAGTAGGAAGGATAGGAGAGGAGGCGGAGTCAGTGTGGGGGGGTAGAGAGGGGTGTTGGTGGGTGATATGGTAGGGAGAGAGCAGGCATCAAAGAGGCAGCCTCCCCCCCCCCCCCCCATCCACAGAGCCAGAATGCAGTATTTATACAGTCAGTCCACACTAGTAGCCCCAAATCTAACCAGTGTTACCAATGAAGTGGCAAGATATAGCCCAAGCAGTTTTTTTTTTACAGTCTTTATATTACGTCAATCGGCTTCAAGGTCTAAATTCGTAGTGATGTGATGTTAAGTGTATAGGCTCTTAGGGGTTAAGTACCTTGGAGTAATGTTGGGTAGGGGAGGAAAGTGTGGGAAAGAAGTGGAAAACAGAGTAACAGGTGCAATGAAGTCACTGGAGAAAGAAAACAGGTGCAATGAAGTCACTGATTAGAAATAGAGGGTTTTATTCAGTGGCTGCAAGAGGATTACATAAAGGAGTGGTAGTGCCCACTTTGACATACAGCTGTGAAACCTTGGAATGGCATGATTATGAGAAATCAAAAGTAAGAGCAGTTGAGATGTATATGTTGAGAAGTGTTTGTAGAATTTATAGAACTGACAAGGTGAAAAAAACTGAAATCCGTGAAAGGTGTGGTGTGAGCAAATTACTGGATCAGGGAGTGGAAGAGAAAGTATTATGAGGTGGTATGGGATGTGGAAAGAATGGATGATACAAGAGTGATAAAAAAGGTGTATGAGAGTGATTTTGAAGGGAGAAGATGGGGAAGACCAAGAAGAAGATGGCATAATATGGTGAGTGATTGTGTAAGAAAGCATGGAATAAATATGAATGAAGCAATAGAACTGGCATATGGGGTATCTAGGTGGGATGGAGAAAGAAATGAAAGTGTGTACAAGAGATGTGGTATGAGTGAGAAGGCAATTGATATTGAGTGTGGAGTGATGGTTTGGACATGTAGAGAGAATGCAAAGCGAGGAGTTTGTAAAGAAGGTTTATGGAAGTGAAGTTGTGGGACGTAGTGTGAGAGGCAGACCACCAGTTAGATGGCAAAACAGTGGAAGAGTATGTAAAGGAGAGAAACGTAAGGGTCTCAAAGAAGGGTTTGAAGGGAGTGTTGGAACAGGGAGAACTGGAGACACTTCTGCCGTGGCCACCCCCTTGAAGGGAATTCCCGAAGGGAAAGAGGCATCAGAGCTATAGATAGATAGAATAGACTGGTACATGGTAGACATGTGGAAAAGTTTCACAAGAAGTGTAAACTTTAAGGCTGGCAATCCGGTTTTAACTTGAAAGCCAACAGAATGGCTCCTTTCACCAAGGCTAAGTGAAGGGACTTATATCATGGTTGTAAGACCTTGTTGGAGGGAGCTGAGAATTTTTGCAGCTTGGAAAAGGGAGTGATATGTGTGTGATTCATTTCACTGGATACTCTGTCTTTACTTTCTGTATATCTGCTTCCCTTTCCTGCCCCTGGCACTATGATCAGGATGATGATCAAGAATTTATTCATAATGCAAGTTACAAGACAGAACTGCTTCTTCAGTCCCTTCCAACAGACACCCACCCACACTATAGATTTGATAAACATCCCTCAATGCTCTTGTGTCATGTTTGTTATATGCCTTCTACAGGTCTGTGAATACAACAACCTACCCTTCTTTATTGTTTTTTGTTGTAAAGATTGGATCCATTCATCCTCTCCACTTTGAACTCTCCCTGCATCTCACTTACCTGAAACAGAGGACGAAACATTTGGATGGTAGTATAATGAACCCTTGTGGTGACCTTCCAGGGATGAGCCTCGGCGGTATGAGCCCCGCCGGGATGATGGCCGCCGTGATGAGGGCCGCCGGGATGAGGGCCGCCGGGATGAGGGCCGCCGGGATGAGGACCGGAGAGACATACGCAGAGATGATGACCAACGGGATATCAGGATGGTACGTCTACACACCAGCACATTAAATGTAGCCTTTGATATTAACATATTGATTTTGTAATCAGGCACCAAGCCAGAATTGGGCCATTGGACATTCTGCTGTGCCCTCCATGTTCATGTTTTTATAATTGCAATATTTGCGAATTGTAAGGGTGAAGACCATTCAGATTTTCAACAATCCAGCTGTGCAGTGTGAATATATCACTTCTCCACATTTAAACATTTGGTGAGCTACTGCTGCTTATAGCCAATGATAGTTTAGGAACAGAATCAGATGTTGAACAAAATGAGGATTAATCTTGAACTTGATCCTCCTTGTGATTCATCAGTGCAGAGTATAACTTCACTATCAACAGTAGAAGTCAATCTGAGAGATAATAAAGTGTCAGAGCAATGAATAGATAGAAAGTAGTGAAAGTATGTAGTAAACTGTGTAAGGCAGTCTTATAATTTGTGGAGTTATTAATTAAATGTTATTGTGTATCATATAATACAACATCTATATAACCTAGGTGAATTCATTCACTTGAAAGAAAGTGTGTAAAGTTGCTGAAAGTATATAATGTGTGAGTAGAGATAGAGAGGAATTGGTACACAGACTATGATGTTATGACCAGGAACGACGGGGAGGAGACCGAGGCGATGACAATGATGATCGACGGAGAGTGGACAGGCGTGGGGCAGACCCAGGTAATGAACACCGTGGGGGAGACCGGGAGAATGACCAGCGTAGTAGAGATCAGACGGAGCAAACTCGCCACCAGAATGAGCCACATCCACCACGGCCACGCAAGACTCTAAATGATGATGAGCCGGTGAGTGGCATACAGGATAAGGGAAACTGTCACTCTATCACACACTTTGGTAATCTATAAATCAAGTTAAAGTCATGGACAATATTTTCATCATTTTTCACCCCATATGAAATTACACTCCTTTCCCTATCATTTTTACAGATTTTACATTTTGTGTGATCTTTATTCAAGCATTTGATATAAACATGGAAAACTGGCTGCTCAACTGCTGTTTGGCCTTCCCCATGGTGGAATTGAAGGAGAGAATGAGATATCAGAGCTGTATACAAGTTGAAACCTTTATTGGAGAGGTATAAGAAATTTGTTAACAGTTTATAATTTTTGCATTTTCCAGATTCTTGATACAGCCAACAAGTTTGCAGGATTAGACTTGGAAGCTGAGGACTGAGTGAACTGTTAAGGCCGGCTCCATCACCTCCTCCTCCATCACCAAACATGGATGAAGGGAGCAGTAGTTTTATTTCTCTCCGGAAGTTTGACATCGACTGTTTCTGTCCAGTGCAGCAACAGTGGCAGCAGCAAGGGTTGTTCACAGTATATTTTGGCCAGCTACCGAGAGTATGTGTTGTGATACATAGCATCCTGTACACATTTATTGTGGCTCGGCGATGATGTGCCCCAGCTTTACATCAAGTCCACTCTTGTACCCACACCTTCACCACACCTACACTTGTACCCACACCTTCAACACACCTACACTTGTACCCACACGTGTACCCACACCTTCAACACACCTACACTTGTACCCACACCTTCACATACTTGTCTTGTACCCACCACTTTACCACATCTAGACTTGCACCCACATGTATATCTACACTACCACACCCACATTTGAACCAATCTATACTGACACCAGTGGCATACCATGGGTGGGGACATGCAGTATGGGCCCCCCTTTGCATATAATTATAGTGCTGTAAATCTTTTTATAATTTTAATAGTAGCTAAGATTATTTATGACTTTTGACTGTGAGGAATATCAAACATTTCTGTAGGTGATTCTTATTTTTTCTACAACATATGGAAACCGTTCACCATTCAGCCTATATTGTAAACATGATATATAGTAATATAAAAATTAATATTAGCTTCTTTATTGCTGTTCTAAGTATGCCACTACCACCCACACTTGCATATACACTGTAGTACTAAATATTAAGTTTATGATTACATTTTATCTGTTTGAACATAGACCATGTGTGTGAAGTTTGTACAGTACTGTATAGGGTAGGAAGGGGTGTTTTGCTGGGGCACACCAACTCACAGTCATGTACACACTTGCTGTCCCAGACCAGACTAGACCTCAGTCGTCGCTTCACTGGGCCGTCCTTGCGCTGTGATGCTTGGTAATTGTCTCTTGCGATATTAACTGATGTTGTTGAACTTGGTCAGCCTCGACAGACTTGACCTGTTTCGATGGTCGTTGATCAGTCATAATGTTGATCACTCATGACACAAGTGATCATCCCTGATGCTGTCAGTTCCTTTGCAGAGTCTGGATACAGGAGAGAGAGAGAGAGAGGTGGGCATGGACAGAGGAGTTAGTGTGTGCATGAGCGTGTTCGTGTGTGGTGGGTGAGTGAGGAGGATGGGAACCAGCCTTACACATGGCACTTATTATTATCAATTAAATGGTAGCTTAAGTCTTAAACTATAATCTATTTGATGTTACTAGAAATAGTAAAAATTGTAAGGTTAAAAAGCATTTTTATATAAGTTTTTATGCATTGATGAAAAAAGAAAGGAGTAGCTTCTTGTTTATATATGGATATTATATGTTTGTGCTTGAAATGTTATATGGTGTTTTCGCATTTACTGGCATGGTTCAAAAGCCTGGCTCGTGCACTGCTTCTACAGTACACTGCTGCAAGTAGTTCACTCACTTTCTGGTGGTTATTTTCCCAAATCATAGACGGACAGCAGTACGTCGGAAAAATGTTTAATTTCCCAGGAAACTTATTATATGTCTAGTGCCATAAATAAGGAAGTAGTGTTGTTCTTTCATACATTTAGATTAATGGTACTGTACTTTTGTTAGTAGTTGCTCAAAGTTTTGGGAAAAAACCACTTGTGATTCCAAGACAGTTCAGTTATAGAGCTCCAGCATTGCTTATTGAAGGAAATTCTTTCCAATAAATCCGATTTTTACAGCAGTCAAATAGAGTCCTGATGTTGTTTTAGCAGTCAGTGTTGTGTCTCTAGTTTTGGCATAATAAAGGAATTAAGTTAAACAGACAGTTTTACTATATTCTCTGTTTATACAGCAATAGCGAGAGTGCCTGTTGGCCTATGAGGAAAGGATTAATGGGGTGGAAGATTGTTGTATGTCACTGGTACTTGCCAGTATTTAGTATTTAATGGGGTGTCCTCTCTACTTTTTAACCATATGAAGGAGTTTGGGCATGGAATCAACGAGGTGCTGAGAGTTAATATTGTCCCATATGTGTTGAGGTCGTGATGATGTATCTTGGTACACCAAGTTCTTTATGTAGGACTACAATTTTTCAATTGAAGTTTTAAGTCCAGCAAATTTCCATGCCAAAGCTTCAACAACTGAATACTATAAAAATCAAGCCAATTTACTATAAATATAGGGGAATGGAAGGGTGTTCTATCTTGCATAATTAAATTGCTGCGATACTTTTCCATGCACTGGTAACTCGTACAGAATTAGTTCAAGATAGTTGTCTGGGTTCATGCTTACATTCTTTGGTAGAAATCATATCGTATCAACAGCATCCCCAAACCTTTAAGGGAATATGGGTGCTTAGCAATGTGGAAAGAGTCTTGGAACCATTTGAATCTGTTGGCTTCTACCCCATCGAGCAAAACGCTCTCGCCATGACTGATATAATTTTTATTTTACCTTTGAAAAATGTACTGGCCATCTCATATCCATTGGTATTTTTGGTAAACCTAATGCAATCCAAGACAAACTACGCCACAAATTTACACAACTAGGTACTTATATGCAACCAATAAATGCAGACTTGTCAAATGCAAATGATATAATTCAGCTAAAGGATAGTGTTTAGAGTTATATTAAGATGTAATGGTAGAGTTCTTGTAGGCTACCCAACTAGACCATACGCTTACCCAGCTATAGTATTGTATTTCTAGGCATAGTGTGGCAGTAGTTTGGTACAGTGCAATTGGTTCCTACTTCAATATAACTTCATTGGGCCTAGCTCGGTGTGATAATTAGGTTGTGTTTCATTGTAAACATTCAAGTCAGTCATATATTTTCTCATTTCCTCCCTCTCTTCAATCCTTTCCATTTTTCTTTCAACCCTTCCTATTCTTCTGTTACCCTTCCCATTTTCCTTATTTTTGACAATGAGAATGAGAACAAGATGGACACAATTAAATTTCCGAACATTTGACTGTAGCTTGTCATCAAAAGTATGTTGAAACGAGACATGATCGTGTCTAATCAACGATTTTTTTTTTTTTTTCAAATATAAATAAAAAACGATGTTTTGGTTTCCACTTGCACTATCAAGTCATACGAGGCAAATCACTAGTGCACGATTCG
The DNA here is from genome assembly GCA_034508575.1 of Petrolisthes manimaculis. Lineage (NCBI taxonomy): Eukaryota > Metazoa > Arthropoda > Malacostraca > Decapoda > Porcellanidae > Petrolisthes > Petrolisthes manimaculis. Next base: position 84,326 of record JAWZYT010002666.1, read on the forward strand.
TAATGAGTTATAAACACTAAAATAATAACAATGTTTTAGCCAATCAGCGATTATCTCTGGTATATCCATTTCTTGGGGTGGATCAATCAGAGAGAGTTATAATATGCGAGTGATATGATTTGTTATGACCCTTTGTTTATATGGTAGTCTCTTGAGCTGTTGTCCTTCTATTCCATTGGGGGGCATTGCCTGCAAAGATGCCCTATCCCATTCACTCCACCTCCCCACCCATACCACTCCACCTCCCCACCCATTCCACTCCACCTTCCCACCTCTAATAACAACTGCGTTATTTAATTGGTACTTCTAGCCTAGCCGTATATAACTGGTATTCTATAATATAAGTACCTCTACCCCCTTAATAAGTGACTCGTCATCTTATCCCATCACAAGAGTATAATATACTGTAAGTAAATAAGTGCCCCTGACCCCCTTTTGCATGAGTATCTCTGGCCCTTATAATATACAGTATATATTAGTGTCAAGGGTCTCCTCCCATTCTCTCAAGGTCTTTTAGTGCAGGAAATAATTATTTGTTCAGCCCACAAAGAATATAGCTTAAGATGAAAATTCAAGTAGTCTTATGCCAACATATTATAATTATATGCGTTTAGGTAGTTGCATTGTGAGAGACATGCAGCAATGGGTGAAGGAAATTACTTTGTTTTTATTCAATAGTCTTGCCACAGTTATAAAGGCTCGATCAGTAGGTCATCACCTAACCCAGTCGCATAATGTCAACTAACTTACTGTTCAAATAATGGAAATAATTTTTTAACTAATACACACACAAGGTCAGCAGGACAAGATTATAATATGTGCAAGCTTATAAACAATTAAACAGATACAAGCATATACATAATAAAATTTCGGGCGTGAGAAATGCGCGTGGGTGTTGAGTGGATTGGAGAGAGAGAGAGAGGAGGGGCCTGGTTGGAGACGGTAGGTGTGGGAGAGAGGAGGGGCCTCTAGCAGGTTGGAGACGGGAAGGGCAGAGACGCCGGATGCACCCGTTTCCTGCCACCCTTCCGACCTGCCAAGATGACCTCTGCTCCCTAGTATTAATCTTAGTCATCCACAATTACTTGCATCTTAACGACACCGACTTGCATATAGTATTGTTATAAGATACTATATGTTTTACCAATTCACTGCATTTTCTTGATTAACATGAAATTTCAAATCTTGGTTGGAATTTGATACAATGATAATAGTGTTGGTGAGTTGAGGAAGGCGAGCGAGCACCTGTAACGCTTCAGTAAGCAACGCACAAAAACTTTTCAGCAATACTTTCCACCTTGCCATTCTATCTGCTGCCTGTTATTTGAATTATTAATTATTTCAGGATATGGGCTGGATTTCATGCGTTAGTGGGGTAAATTTTCCAGCTATCATATGAACAATATACCATACCCAAAATAGTATAATGGAAATAGTTTGACGCGTGCGGAGCATTGTGGCCTGACTGCGTCTTGATGCGTTACAAACACGCTTAATAAATACATCTGCATGTCTGTATATCATAAAGTAATATCATATCATTTCATCATGCGCATACCCATCTACTAAATGTACATCATATATTCATCACTGAGTGTTGGTGATACTTGTTACCCATAGTAATGGTGGCGTTCCTATTTTAAATAATTAAGAATGTTCCGACTGTAAACTTTCCCTAGTAAATACGTCACTGGAACAATAATACCGTGTTCTGAGCGTTAATTACCATTGTCAGTAAATCCTCAATTTTCCCTGGCGACCAGTTAACGCAAGTGACGTTTAGGGATGACTCAAAAAGGCTTCCTGCAAGCCGATAACATTCTTCCGGTGGATGTACTGTCCTACTTTTAAGTTATTATGATTCTTTAAAAACTCTCTAGCGAAACGTAACTCTCGAAACGCTTCCCAGAGGAAATGTGGTAGTTATTATCCATTGTGTATGCTGGTGGCGAGTGGTGAAAGTGGAAGGTAGCTGAGGTAGTGGGAAAGGGTGTTCACTTAGCGAGGCCAGGCACTAGTTCACCAAGCGCAGTGTTCCTACGCCGCCGCCATTGTCTAGGGAAAAAGAGAACGTTCTAGGGAAATTTTATTTTTGCATGTACTCAGTCTTATCTAGATTCGCTTCGTGTTAAAATTATATGTGTTTTCATGTATCTGATTTATTATGAGGCACGGAATGATTAAATGAATGCGGTGAGGTGAAGATAGAGGAGTTATATAACTTACTATCAATCGTTGATACCTTCATGGAGCAAATTTGTAGCATAATTTGAGTCACACATTCTTCATCAAAAGATAATAATATTAACAGAGTAAGTACACTTATTAAAGTTGACAGATAAAAAGAGTACCTGGGGCCGAATTGGTAAAAGATAAAGAGTGAGGCGGGGGAAAAAGTGTAGGAGCTGCAGTGTTGCCAAGTATGGTGATTTTTTCCCTAGACAGGAGAAATTCGAGGTACCAATGGGAAAATTATATACAGATTGTTCAAGAGTACATGGGGAAATTTCTACCAGACGAAATATCATGATGGTAAATACGATTATTTTCAAGAGTAAACAGGGAATTATTGAGATAAAAAGGGGAATTCTGATGTTGTTGAAGTTAAGGGAAATTCTGATGTTGTTGAAGTTGAGATAGAACAGGAAACTTCTGATGTTGAAGCTGGGAACATTTTCAAGACAATGCAGGGAATTCATGGAGGTAAAAAGGAAACTTCTAATGTTGAAGTTGAGGTTGTAGCAGACACCAACCTAGACTCACAACCTGCCCTGCCGCCAACCTTGCTTGCTGCCCTACCACGCCACGCTCTCCATGCCACCTCCTGCAGCAGCTCTCTCTCCACGTGGCCAGGGCAGGCAAGACTCATCCTCTACACGTACGGTGCTTGTTCTCTACATCACTGACCCTAGCTGACCTTGCTATGGTGTCCTGGAATCATTAGTGGAACGCCTGCCTTATATATTGTTAATTAATAAATTGTTACTGTGTACAATCAAGTCTATTCACCCCAATAGTAACGCAACCCCATTATGGCCACCCGCTTCAGCGCTGTCACCACCATTGCCACCACCAACGCATCTTACTACGCCTGCCACTTCAGAGGAGGGGCAGGAACCAGCCTGCCCCTCTCCCAGACGGCTTGATCACTTGGTCAGGTAGGACCCTCCACTGTCAACCCAAGCTACTATCCCTCTTATACAATGCAAACACACCCCCACTCCACATGCCTGCAGATACATTCATTCCCTATTATTAAACCACATACTTGCCCCCCCCCCCCGACACACGCCACACCGTACTTGTACACTTATGTATAACATTCTATATATTGTAATTTGTAAATATCCTCCTTTTTCTTATGTATATATATTTGTACGTTATGGATACATGCCCAGCTGGACCTGTTAGGGTTAAGAGGTGCCAATGAGCCGCTCCTCGTTCACTCTCCTAGCAACACTTGACCGAGCTCCTGCCCTGCAGCCGCCAACCTTGCTTGCTGCCCTACCACGCCACGCTCTCCACGCCACCTCCTGCAGCAGTTCTCTCTCTCCACACTGCGAGCCGCCTAAGGCAAGGGCTCGCTCCAGCAAACCCCCATTTATTAGTCATAGGGGCGCTGCTGGTAAACCAAACAACAACAACAACAATTCTCCACACGCGGCCAGGGCAGGCAAGACTCATCCTCTACAAGGTGCTTGTTCTCTACATAACTGACCCTAGAAGACCTTAATTGGTATGGTGTCCTGGAATCACTAGTGGAACACCTGTCTTGTATCTTAATTGTTAATAAATTGTTACCGTGTACAATCGAGTTTGTTCACCCCAATAGTAACGCAACACCTTGTTGTTACAAGGTAAAAAAAGGAAAAATCTCATGTTGAAATTGAGGTATTTAGAAAAATTCTCATGTTGAAATTGAGGTATTTAGGAAAATTTTCATGTTGAAGTTGAGGTAAAAATGTTACATGAAGTTTGAGGTAAAAAATAAAAGGAGATTTCAGATGATATTGAAACTGGGGAAATTTCATCAACCAGCAGACACAAACCGATTGGCAACACTGAAGGCTGGCTGTCTGTGGTGGGGAAATCTTTGGGGAAATTTCAGTGACTGTTTTGGGGGGGGATTATTATTATTATGGTGTTGTTTTGTGAGTGAGTGAGTGAGTGAGTGCCCAGAGCCGCTCTCACCTCACAACAACTCCTCTCAAATGACGCCACCATGAACAAGGGCATACGTAATCTGGTGTCCAAGAGAAAGAGGAGGTTTAAGGAAGATGGCTACGACCTGGATCTTACCTGTATCCTTTCGAAAATAAGGTGTGAGTGACCTGGTGGACCTGCTGACTGACTGACTTGACTGACCTGGACCTGCCCTCCTAACTTATTACTACTCCTAGCTAGCTACCTCCTCTCTTGTCAACTCCAACCACCAGTAGAAGGAGCACCAGAGGGGTATTGGTACTAGGGGTTGAGTTGACCTGACCTGACTGACTGACCTGGTGGACCTGCTCATGATTTACTCCTCCTGTCAACTCCAACCAGCAGCAGTAGCAGCAGAAGGTTATTGGTGGGCGTTGTTAGTGATAATTAGCGAGTGTTGTGGATACCCTAAGTTAGAGTCCTTTGAAGTCTTCCTGCTGGTGTGGGTGAAGGAGGGACACCAACTACACCTTCGATAACCTTCAGAATTCGTACATGTTTGTGTGTGTGTGTAGTTACCTGTGGAGTCCTTTGAAGTCTTCCTGCTGGTGTGGGTGAAGGAGGGACACCAACTACACCTTCGATAACCTTCAGAATTCGTACATGTTTGTGTGTGTGTGTAGTTACCTGTGGAGTCCTTTGAAGTCTTCCTGCTGGTGTGGGTGAAGGAGGGACACCAACTACACCTTCGATAACCTTCAGAATTCATACATGTTTGTGTGTGTGTAGTTACCTGTGGAGTCCTTTGAAGTCTTCCTGCTGGTGTGGGTGAAGGAGGGACACCAACTACACCTTCGATAACCTTCAGAATTCGTACATGTTTGTGTGTGTGTGTGTAGTTACATGTGGAGTGGTGTGGAGTCCTTTGAAGTCCTCCTGCTGGTGTGGGTGAAGGAGACACCAACAACACCTTCGATAACCTTCAGAATTCATACATGTTTGTGTGTGTGTGTAGTTACCTGTGGGGTGGTGTTAGTGAGTGGTGTGGTGATAATGAATGATGTGAAGTCCTTTGAAGTCCTACTGCTGGTGTGAATGAAGGAACGGGACATCAACAACAACTTCTTAGTAGCCTTCAAAATTTGGGTAAATATTGAATGAATTACCGTTATTGCGTATGTTTTTTCTACCTTCATTACTCACTAATTTAGACCATTCTAAGACTATTTTCTTCTATGGCATTTCCTCCGCAAATGCTCCATTTCAAAGATAAGGCATATTCAAATGGGGCTTTTTGAAATTAGCCTGACCTAACCTAAGCTAACCTAACCTAGACCGCATCAGACTACCGGGACCTAACCTGGGCAAATTACCGGGAAATAATCGTGCTAAAATACAATAAATGACTGGGGCAAAATACTGGGACCCAGCCAGATCTGGCAACACTGCTACAAAATGGTAATTCTTTCTATAGATACCAAAATTTGTATTGTGTGTGTGTGTTTTTATTTTATCTTCTAATGTTAGTTGCCTGCAGTGTGGTGTTAGTGAGTGGTGTGTGTCAATCGGTGTAATGGTGTGGTGTTATCGAAGTGCTCTTGGTGTGGTGTTAGTGAATTGTATGGTGTTATCGAAGTGCTCCTGTTGGTGTGGTGTTAGTGTGTGATGTGCCTCTTGTTGGTTTAGTGATGTGATGTTAGTGAATGGTGTTGTGTTACCTAAGGGATTCTGTAGGGGTGGTGTTAATGAGAGGTGTGCCTCTTGCAGTGTAGTGGTGTTTTTTTTTTCAAATAGAGCAAACAGAATATTTTGGCATATAAATTATAAATAGAAATGGTATCTGGTGTGCGTTGGACCCCACTTGTTATCACAGTTGGAGGCAGGATGTTATGAATAAGAATGGGATGATTACAGAAGGCTGTGTAAGATATATATCTATTTATATGGTACGATACAGGTTTGTAACTCTTTCATTTTGGGCCCAGTTCCTGAATGAGTGTATCAAACTATATCAGCAATTTCTGGTATCTTACGGTACAGGAAATGTAGGACCTTGTTTCAGAATGGAAACTGGCACGAAAAATTTATTTGTCCTCTGATATCATAGTCTCTATGGTGTGGTAGTGGTATCCATGTTTTATTTATAGCCTAAGTTTTTCTCTGTCCAGATATTGTTTAGGTTAATGCCTGCCCCTGTTATTTAGTAAGTGTTACAAAGCAAAGCTAGCCTCCATTGCCTTCACAAACAAGAGTGTAGAAGGCTATGTTTTCACCCATGTTTGAATGTTTAATGGTCGGTGAAAATGATCAAACTTACTTACTTGTTACTTGTTACTTGTGTTGTTGTTCCTCGGCCGTGTTCCATCACATCCGTGATGCTCCGCACAGCCGCCATTATACCATTCAACACTTGTATTCTTGTCTTATAGTACCATCGTCCAAATCATAGCATGCTCTGAACAAATGAGTCTTCAATTTCTTTTTAAAGATGTCAATCGTATTGCTGCACTTTATGGTCTCAGGTAGTTTGTTGTAGAGTCTTGGTACACTTTTCTCAAATGCTCTGAATCCAAGTTCAAGGTTGTATCGAGGTTCGTTCAGTCTATGTATTACAGTACCATGTCTCAATATCATGTCTGTGTCTATATGAAAATCCTCTAGTAGGGCCCTAATATATTCCGGTTTTCCAAAATTCAATGCCTGATATGCCATGACACATAACTTATAGATAATCCTTGCTTTTATTGGCAGCCAGTGTAGAGCAATTAGAGTAGGTGTCACACTTAATCGTACTGGTAGACCCACTATTAACCTGGCAGCTCGATTCATAATTAGTTGTAGTTTCTTTAGTAGATAATTTGGCAGGCCATAGTATAATGCATTACAGTAATCAAGCTTACTAATTACATGACTGTGAACCAACATCTTTATGGTATTATTGTCCAAATATTTTCTTACAAAGGCAATGTTTCTTAGGTGATAAGCAGAGATTCTCACTGTCTGATTTATTTGACTTTTTAGTGATATGTTACAATCCACTAACACTCCCAGATCTTTCACTTCTTTACTTACAGTCATAATATTATCGTTAATAGTCAGTTCAGAGATGTCTAGTCTTGAAAGGTCCTTGTGCCTACCCACAATTAAACATTGAGTTTTATCTTCATTTAATTTCAATTGTTTGGACATCATCCATTTCCCAATATCACTGATAAGTCCACTAATTTTCTCCTCTGCATTTTCAATATCACTCAGTGATAGGTAGAACTGAGTGTCGTCAGCGAACAACTTGAAACTCACCCCATGTTTCTCTAATAGATGTGACAACTCAATTGTGTATATACAAAAAAGAATTGGGCCTAAAACACTTCCTTGTGGCACACCTCGCTCAAGTTTCTTTTCATTTGAATATGATTTACCAATCTGAACACAATATGTCCTATTTTCAAGGTAACTTTGAATATACATTAATGCATTCCCTTCAATTCCAATCGCTCTACAGTCATCCAGCAAGAGAGTGTGTACAACTGTGTCGAATGCAGCACTGAGATCTAATAATATTAAGATACCACATTTTTCATTGTCCATCAGCACAAGTAAATCATTTAACACAGAGCACATTGTTGTTTCAGTAGAATAAAGTCTCCTATATGCAGACTGTCTATCAGGAAGCGCTTGTACAGCGTTCAAATGCAAAATTAGTTGATCTAAAATCACATTTTCTAAAATCTTTGATAAAAAGGTCAAATTTGAAACTGGTCTGTATGAGCTCAAGCACTGTGGATCTAAATTCCCCTTTAATATGGGCTTAACAATTGCTCTTTTCTCAGATGATGGGAAATTAACATTTGTGATGCTACAGTTTACTATTTCTACATATATATTTATAAGACTATCAACACTATCACTATATACCAAATCTCGCACTGGTAAGGGATCATTATCACAATTTGTGAGTTTTGCTTTTTTCAATACAGACTTTATCACACTATTATCAATTTGTCGAAAATTTGTAAGTTTCACCCCTGATGGTTCATAAACACGAATTTCCGGGCGGTCACTTGTACCAAAACTGTCAACAATGTTTTTAATTTTATTATAGAAAAAGTCAGAAAAATCATTTGCCAGTATTATATCTGGTTTTCCATCAGGCAGTTTCTTTTTCTTTCTGTTTCCAGTCAGATTGTCCAACACTAAATATAGTCTACTAGTATCAGATCTAGCTTCCATAGCTTTGTTTCTATAATACTCCCTTTTCCTTTGCACTATGACCTTGTTTTCATTGTTTCGTGCATCCTTATATTCTTCCCTAGCTTCATTTGTTTTAAGTCGCCGCCACTTTCTTTCTTTGTTCTTTTTCAATTTTTTGGCTTTCTCAATTTTGGCATCAAACCAAGGTGCACTATCTACTATCACAATCTCTTTTTCTAGAATAGGGCACATTTCTTCAAATTTTTCCTTTGCATTATCAGTGTATAACCCAGTAAGACACATAGTACACTCACCCCTCCTTTCAAAGCCATGGTTACATATTTCGTCTTTGCCCGATATAATAGCATCAGCAATGGAAGTTATTAAAGAATTTGAGTCAAAATTCATTTTTGATCTGTATGTTATTTTCTTAGTCATTCTTTGTTCATTATTAAATGGAATTTTGAAAGTCACTAGTTTATGTACTGGTGAAATTAAGCAAACATCATCGACGTTAACATCTATTACCAAGTCTTTATCTCTGTCTTTACTACAAAAAACTAAGTCTAATATATGACCACCACTTGAAGTTGCATTTTTCACCATATTTATCAGATTAAAAGAATCCATCATATCCAAGAATTCACTGGCATAACGATCATTAGCATCATCAACCCACAGATTAAAATCGCCACAAACAAATAAATTTGCACTCACCATGTCTATTGTTTCTAAATACAGTCTGAAATCTTCAATAAATAAACTAGTGCTTAAATTTGGGGGTCTATAGACAACAATAAAAATACACTTTCTACCACCAATCTCACAAATGACTTCCATATGCTCACAAGTTTTTATTGACATAGACTTACACTGTCTTACTTTTTTAAAAGTATTCCTAAGAAAAATACCCACTCCACCACCTCTTCTCTCATTTCTTGGATTATGCAAAAAAGTGTGCGTAATTGGAGTCATTTCCACTATCTTTGCACTATCACATTTATTTAACCAAGTTTCTGTCACTGCCAAAACATCCATATTTTCATCATTTATTAAATCTCTAATTTCGAATGTTTTATTTCCCACTGACTGAGTGTTCAACAAACCTCCATTAACATTTATTTTAGATTGTACACTAGAAACCATGATCAGTAAGGCCCCTTATCTTTTCTAACTCATTAGCACGAATGGGACAGCCATAATCAGTAGCCATATGATTTAGTTCAGTTTTCTTGTATCTCTCACAATTTATGCATTTTTTTGGTCCTCCAGTACAGTCAACTGACTTATGGTTACCTCCGCATTTAAAACAGCAAGGATCCTCACCATTAATCTTTGCAGAACAGTTGGCTTCAACATGCCCAAGCCTCTGACAGTGAAAACAAGCAATTGTATGATACCTGTCTCTCACCTTGTATACACCCCATTGCAACTTAACTTTATCACTGTTCATGTGCAACACCTTCCTGACCTCTGGATCACACTTCAAAATATAGTGATGTGTATCACCCGCAGCTGGTTTTTTGAAAACAAGCTCTATTTTCTTATCGACGTCTGCAATCGACTTCAGACACTCATTCCTATCAATTAGTGTTTTTATTAGTTCACTGGTAGATTCTTCCTTATAAACATTGCAAATCATTACTTTCGGTTTCAGTTTCTTGACACTTTTTATTTCCACACTAGCAACACTTCCAAGCTTTGTGGCCGCATCCTTCAAAATCTCTTCACTCTCAAAGTTCATGACAATATTCCCATTTCTTGTAAATTTGGAGTCCTTAATTTGAACATCTTTCAATGCTTGAGAAACCTCCACTTTTTTGTCTGATGCTTTCTCGTTTGCCTCAGTCGCTTTCAACACAAGCAGGTTCTTCTTTTCTTTCTTTTTTCTACCCTTTGATACAACCTCTGACCAATTAGACACAGTACTCGCTGACACTTGTAACACTTCAGCACTCACATCATCAACAGTCTGCAAGACATCACGACTAATCCCTTGTATCTCCAATTTCACTTCTTGCAGTTGAGTTTTCAATTTTTCATTTATTTTATTTAATCCAGTACACAAAATCTTTTCAATATTCATCTTTCTGTATGCCTTGAGTTCCGCTACACAGTTTGTACAGGTCCATTCAAAGCGACCAAGATGAGGGAATTTGATTGCACTATAAAATGCACACTTGATGTGAGACCAGACAGGGCAAGTATCACATCCTATCCATTTTTCACCATCATTCTTCTTGTCATCAGTTCCACATTTATAGCACACATGGTTTGTTTCAGAGTCATCACTATCAGAACCAGCCATATTGACATAGGCCGATAATCAGTCAGAATCCACGAATCAGAATCAGAATCAGTCCTTTTTACAACAACAACAAACTTTGCATTTTCCCAGAGAAAATTTTCCTTCGTGTAAACAACTGTGTCTTTTGCAGTCAAGATAAGCCGTATGTGTGGTGTTATATTTTGACGTGAGCCCAACAAAATCCCAATGGAAATCTAAACAGTTTCTAAATATAGTGAAACCTATGAGTGTCTTTATATTACTGACTATCCAGCTTCCTTACCATGCTGGGGTGACAAGAGACCAACAGCAATTGTGCTCTTTAAAGAATTAGAAAACATATAAATATTTACATGTTTAATGCCTTATTTATCTGTTTTACTGAGTCGATTTCCCTCGAACTTCAACAAGCCCTGCCCTTTGTGTCATGTTAAATATTAATTATATACTGTAAGCACCGTATATACTGCACAAAGAAATACACACACTCATTGAACATGTATCCTTCTTACGGTGTCAATAAATGAGATAATACTTATTTAGTGTGACGGTCAACACCCACCAACCACTAGCCCATTACTACTCACAGGATATTGGGCATTATGGAATAAAAAAGTAATTAAATTTATTTTTATTCAGGTCAAAGATAAAAGTCAAGTGTGGATATACAGTACATACTGGTAATTTACATCTGATCCTCACCCTCTAATGGGTATGATATTGAAGATATTAATTACCAGTTGCACTGGTATCCCTTCCTAAAGTTGGAAGGGTTGATATCATGAAGGGCATCCATCCATAAAAGCATCTGCTGAAACTATATCGTTGCCACATACCAGCCAGTAGTTAATAATAATAATAATAATAATAATAATAATAATAATAATAGGTACCATACTACCGTTACATGAGTACTGTAGTGAAGTACCAGTTATTGTAATGCATGATATTTGCTTGAGGATTATTTTATCTGTAAGGTTATCTTGTCATTGGCTGTTATGCACACCTTGACTATGGGAGTTCAGACATTACAGATCGGCTTATTGCCATGGGGTTCCCTGCCCAGAAGCTGGAGGGTGTGTACCGCAACCATATAGATGACGTCTCTCGATTCCTCGAAGACCGCCACAAGGACCACTACAGAATATATAACTTGTGAGTAATGAGATCACTTTGCTTCTGAGAACTTACTGTGATTTTGTTGAGAACCTTTCAGATCTATTTTTTTTTTTTACAAATTTTGGCCTTTTCACAGGAGTTGGGAACCTTTTTACTCACCCCGTATAACCTCATATTCCCAGTGTATGGTGTATATTCATACACCTGTTTATTAGCAATTATGTGAATAACTTCTTCTCTACAGGTGCTCGGAGAGAAATAGATGTTACGATGCAGCAAGGTTCCACAATAGAGTTCGGACGTTTCCATTTGCTGACCACAACCCTCCCCCCCTCATGGATATCGAGCCTCTCTGTAAAGACATGGAGAACTGGCTTAGTGAGAACCAGAAAAATGTTGCCGTGGTACATTGTAAAGCCGGCAAGGTGGGAATGCTCTTTATTTATATTTATAAAGTGCTAAGTATGTAGGCTTATGTAGTTTGATGAGAATAGGATTATTGGCGATGCTGCTTACCAGCCACAGATGGCAAACTGAATACAATTTTTTTTTTTTTTTGAGGAAATACTGAAGCAAACCTCCTCAGCATTCTTGACAATAAACCCAAAATGCTCTTCATTACAGAGGAAAGTACTGTATACTGAAATGTATTCTGTAAGTTGAGCCTCACATTCCATGTTCATTGTGGCCATTTTTATATGCAAGTAACTCAAACGGTTATTACCATATTTGGTTACCGGTATCTTACTAGATAATCAAGATAGTGAACCAAATGCCAAATATTTGCTGTTCCATCAGATATCCTACCTGGATACTGTAGCTGGTGCACCCCTAATTTTTATGAGAGTTATAAAAGTTAAGCCCCATGGACTTTACATTGATGGGTTGTATTTCAACATTTACTGTAGAAGTTGGATGTGAAATTGTGTTGTCATTTTGTGGTTCTATGCAGGGACGGACCGGTGTGATGATTTGTTGCTACCTGCTACATGCTCGCATCAAGGCTTCTGCACAGGAGGCGTTAGATTTCTACGGAGACAAAAGAACCTTCGATAGAAAAGTAGGTTTACTATAAGTGTATTGAAAAGTTTGTGTATTTTCTTGTTAAATATGTACCGGGTATATGTCATTGGCTAGTCTGAAGTAATTAAATGTAAGTACTGTTTTCATGGAGGAAAATAGCTGACAAGTTAATGCATGAAACTGGTAACTTAACAGATGTAGATTTTGATCAATATAGGAGCAGATGAAGTGACAAAGGTGTCCATATCAAAAATGAATACTGTACTGTATAATATTATGATAGGAACCCACCAAATGTTATACAGGTAAAGCATCCTTGCTGTTGTCAGTACAGTTTTAGGCATTACCGGTATAGATTTACATGCAATATTATTGTGTTCGTGTACATGGTAAGAATCTCTTATTGTGTGTTTACTTTGATTGACCCACCTTGTTGTATGGTACCACAGCACTATACCATACTAATATTTCTGGGTTTTATTGCAGGGAGTTACAATACCCAGCCAAAGAAGATATGTGGAATACTATGCCAAGCTAGTCACCTCAAACTTTAACTATAACCCACCGTTCGTGCGCCTCAGGGAAGCGCGGATGACTGCCCCCCTCTCCAGTGTAAATTCAGGTTTGTGGTTTGGAGACTGTATGTTCCATGGTATGTACAGTTGTCAGTACTTGTAACTGGTACAGTCCACATTGTCAGTCCCCTTCTCCTGTACCAGTTATAAGTGGTGGCAGTTGTACATACAGATTTTTATAAAAGAAACACAGCTACAATATTTCTGATACCCCTTTCCCACTGAGAACTCTCTCTAAGCAGCAGAAACATTTACAGTTTTCTATATTTCAAGTGAGCCCTCCTTCCCTCCTAGATTTCTCTCAATAATGTACTCCTTCCTTTTGTTCCTACATTCTCTCCGTGCATTCAGACCAACTGTTGTCTCACCTAAACCACACCTCGTATGCTTGCATTCACTGCTCTCTTCATCCCACCACATTAAGTTGGATTTATGGAGTCAAAGTCAGATTTGTAAATACAAGTTACTGGAGGCAGAGTAGGAGTTAGTATTGGGAAATATTTTCTACACTTCTGAACTTTATGCTGAGCTTGCAATGGTTTACTGGAATATGAAGGGATTTTTGTATAGTGTCTTCCTAAGGTAATAAAGTAAGTAAGTACTGTACTGTACTTTAACCAATTGGTGTATAACTCTTTACAACAGTTGTCACTGCTTGTTATCATGTCAGTACAAACTTTAATTATGTGTTGAACTCTCAGCCTGATATAACTTGTACTCATACAGAGGTGTACCTGGTGGTGAGCTCCCACAGCAACAAGAAAGGGTACAGCTCTCAACAGTGTGACGTTCGCAAGGGAAAAGAGCGCCTCCACCTTCCCGTCAAGGAAGAATCCGCCAGACCCATCTCCGGAGACATCAAAATTGAACTAAAAAGAACAAATTTTGTCAGGCGGACGGTATGTGGCCATAATATTTTATATTTCATTTATTTTATAGGATTAAAGGACATTGACTGTAGGCTTTGAGATCATTACTAAGGCTCAGGTATTTTCATCTTGCCTTTCAGACTATTACTCGGAGAAAATTGGAAACTTTTATTTTCTTAATGAACAGATTTAGAAATTATTAGAAATCTTTTCACCAACTTAATTACAAAAATATTTTGTAGGTACAGTAAATGTTCTGTTAAAGATTTTAGACAAATAAATACATAGAACTCTACTGTGTTTGTGTCTGTTTTAGTATATGTTCAAAAACGCGATTAAGAATGTCTAAGTAGGAAGCCGATGATGCATTTGTACCATATTTTCTACATCTTTATGTCATTTGCATTGCATCAAAAGATTTATTGATGAATAATATATTTAGTCTTCAAAGCACTTTTGAGGTAATTATATCATTATACAAGACCTGTTTTTATTATATGTATGATTATATTTTATTTGGCGTAGGGAAATCGCGTCCCCATCGCCCACCATTCTTACGATTGTGCAGTCCACCTCATATCCCCTACGATATAGGGGAGTGAGTGAGGGTGAAGGTTAGGGACCCCACTTTATAACAATAACCCCACCAGCCTGGGAGCTGGACCTCTTGCCTGTTAGGGGTCCTGCACTGGCACTGAAGCCCCCATCCCTTGAAAAAAGGAAATTCATAATGATGAATAATTTTATTTGGCTAGTAGCAGAGAAAATTATAGCAGTATTTATTTATTTTACTCTACAGGAAAAATTGTTCAGTGCCTGGCTAAATACGCATTATATATTCGAGGAAGGGAAGAAGGTGAGCAATGGGTGCGAAATGACGGCGTCGGACCAGAACAATCACAACACATGCAGCACCCAGATCACCAGACAAAGGTAGGACCCACTTCAACTCACTTACCACCTGCAATACAAGGTACAAATAGTACAGGATAAGCAGGATAATAGGAGGACAACTGGCTTAGTTAAAGAGGGTTCCTCTTGTCCCATGAAAAACTTAGTAGCTCACATGCAATATTTGTACAAGAATGTCAGTAACAGAGAAAAAATGTTCATCAGATGGTTATTTCGGTAACTATATTCAGGGAATTTCTTCTTGTATTTCTGTCACTCTGGATTAGGAGTTTTGTGAAATAGATAGAATGATAAGTGGTATAGGCAAGAGTGTTCTAAACCTGATATATGTAGATGATGGAGTTTTGCTTTCATGTCATAAGCAGAGGTTTGTGAGCATCACAAAAGTATGGTACATATTACAGTGTCGGCAAAAAAAGACGCTACCTCCCACCATGGTCCCACCCTGGCGGAAGGTAGCGTCTGTTTTTGCCGACACTGTACATCAGAATTTTATTGGCCATTTGGAAACATTGTCTTATGAGTTTGCTTTTAAGGACATAATTACTAGCTGTTAATAACTAGAATGACCTAATTAACAAATGAGAGCAACAATCATGGTTTCACAGTTAAAAGGGTTTAACTTGATAGCTCATGGAAGGCTTTCTTCTCCAAGTGATGTGACGTAACATCGTTATGATTGTGATACTTGTTGCAAATGCTAAGAAATATGTGGACTTGGAGCGGAAGAGACTTTGGGATCCATTTCACTAGGTATTTTTTCTCAATCTATTCTTTAATTTTTTCTTTCCTTTCCCTGGACTGGATTCTCTCAGCCCATGGAAAAAATGGAAATGTGGTCTTCATGATACTGTATAGATAAAGATGATATCATGCTATTATTTACTCTTGGGCTCATAAAAAGTGAGTCAGTTAAGAAATAATTTTTCAGGAATGTTACATTGTGATGTGGTGAAAAGTAAATGAAGTGTGGTGTTATTTTTTTTTCTTCTTTTCTTTTTGTCGTGTTCAAGTCAGTGTGGAGTGTAATCAGTGATATTTTCTTTAACTAGTTGAGGTAAATGTGGCATTGGTTGATGTGTAGTGTAGAAGATTGTTCTCCCATGATATAGTACGATAGAGGGTACAAGTTGGTTTGGTGTAATATATGAGCAGTGTGTGTGTATGTGTTGGTTCGTACAGAAGTAACAGCTTCCGCCTGGCCAAGAGTGAGAGCAACCGCCACAAGCGCCGGGAGTCGGGGGAGTCGGGGCGCAGCAGTGGCAGTGGGGTTATGCCTCCCTTGGGTCTTGGTGGGGGAGAGAGGCAGGAAGTGAGGGAGCCCAAGAAGAGGAGCCGAGAGCGGGGTGAGAGCAAGAGCCTCCCCACTGGGCACCTCACCTCTCTTGCTCTGGAGGACTGGCCCCCACAACCACGTGCTCGCCCTGTCAGTCCCCCTCCTCACCCACGCCACCACAGCTATCACCATGACAGCCGGCAAGCCACTCGTATGGACAGCCGTCACCGCCGACGTCACCACACACAGCACCTTCCGTAAGGACTGATATAGCAGGGTGGAGATAGGGCTCAGGTAGGCAGGACTGGAACCTAGACCATGAATAGTCATTTGGTTACCTAAAGGCTGTTTCTGCCATTTTATGTTACTGGTTGATATAACTTGACTGAAGGCTTTATAACTTGCAAAATGTGATGTGAAATTAGAGGAATTTTGAATTTGGAGGTCAATCATTAAAACTTTTTGCCTCTAAGGTAATAAAAGCAAGTAGAAATATTTGTACAAGATGACGAGAAATGTTTGTGTACTCTACCTTACCCATACCTGTTCTGCGCTGCCTGCCTGCCTGGCCCTACTCTGTCCAGTGTGGTTTTGTCTTCTGCTGTCTCACTTGTGGAGTTGTGCACTGCCTCCTCCCCCACTTTATCTCTTTCACAAATATGTAAATTAGCCTCCTCTTCCTTGTACCGCAATGATAATGATAACCAAAACATCCTTTGGTGTTATTACTCAGACTCTCAGTGTAAAGATTATCTCTTTATTTTTTTAACCCATAAATTGTGGCATTGGTTTTCCTAGATACATTATTTATAACAGAAAAGAAATTTACAAAATTTGACCCTTCCCTATCCTGAGATATCACAACCATAATGTAATTTAGGTGTATACAGTCATCCCTCCGCTATCGCGGGTTCCACTTTCGCGTTTCGTTACTATCGCGCATGTGTGAAAAGTTCACCTTCATCCTCTATAGCGCATCCGTATGCTTACTATCGCGCACGTAACATTCAAATTTATCGGTGCGAAGGTAGCGACTATGTGATTAGCCAAGCACACTGGACTGACAGCTATGTTTACCATGACATGGTGTTACAGCAGTAAAGATGAGGACTGTGTGGGTTTATAACTAGCCCTACTTATCAACTGGACTGACAGCCATGTTTACCATGACATGGTGTTACTACAGTAAAGATGAAGACTGGGTGGGTTTATAACTAGCCCTGCTTATCAACCCTATCTTTGTTTAACACAAGTGAGTTAACTAGTGATACGATGTGCGGAGATAAAGCTTTTTCATCGGCGCCTAATTACACCTCGGTCTGGTATAGAATGTCCAATACGTTGATATAAGACGTCGTTCCTACAGGGATGTATATTACAATTCGTATTAAGCATATTAAATGCATATAACAATTTGTATTAAGACGACTCATGACTGAAATGAGTCGTCGGCATCGACGGCATGCGTGGTAGTAGTGGAGGTGGTAGGGGGAAGGGGGGAGATAGCGTGATATCATTTGTTTACATTTTATTAATCATACGGTATTAGTGTTTCCTTCTTTTTCTGTCCGAGAAATACCGAAATAACTTCCTTCTTTATATGGAAGGATATAGCTTTCTATTTTGTAAATGCACCACCTGGCATGACTGAGTGTTGAAGCTAGTGTTTAACTCGTAATTACTAAACACGAGAGAGTCACACACACAGTGACAAGGCAGGCTAGGCCTATATTCCCTTGACCTTGGGCTAGGGTGAATGGAGAGACTGAGGGTAGGGGGGGAAGGAGCGCGTGAGAAGTGGTAGGAACACACACACACACACACTCTTCACAGACGAGTGATATCATTTCCTAACATGTTCATAATCATTTCACTCGTTTTGTGTAAAAACTTCTCGGATATGCTTCACTTATTTTCGCCACCCATTTTATATGGATGCAATCGTTTTGAAAAATAATTTTAAGTTAATATTTTGGTAGCTCATTCTACAGTCAGTCGGACACCCTACTCGGATGCTTGCTCTCGGAATCGGGCGCCCGACTCTCCATATGTGAACACGTTCTATTATGTTTAATGAATTTCCATTATGTTTGAGGTCTCATAGTAAAAAAAAAAGTCACTTTCGAGAGACATAAGAACCTATCCCAATTTTCATCATTAATCTTTAGTTCCTAAAGTCAGTCAGTCAGGCATGCATATCCATTTAGGCACCACCCACGGACCGTGGCACCACCTAACCACTTTACACACCTACTGTACTTGTGGGGTCCACTGTATTAGGTTAAAAATGTTATTTTCTTACTAATCTACTTTAGTTTTCATTATATGCAAAGAAATATTAGTAAAAAAAAACATGTTTAGGGAGGAAAAATCTTGATATATGAGGGACTGGGAACCAATTTCAATTATTCCCATTAGTTATTAAATTCCGCTATCATGAATTCCGCTGTCACGTGCTACTTACGGTACCAATTAGGCGCGATAGCGGAGGGATGACTGTATATCAAAACAGTGTTGTATTGTTTTATTAAGATTCATAAAGAAGAAAAGGTGAACACTCAGTCTAGTGTAGTGCCATATCAAGGATTGAGTGTGAAAGCATTAGAAGAAGAAAATGGCAGATTAGATAAAAGGAGAGAGTGAGTGAGGAAGGGGAGAAGGTAGTGATAGTGGTGTTGGTGGTATTGTATGTTGTCACCATATGAAGACATGACATTGCATTTTTGCATCAAACTGATCTGCACTGTACTAACTACTGTCCTTTGTTTAAACTTCACAAATATTGTGAATAATGGTGCAAAAAAATTTAAATATCAATTTGTTGATATAAGGTTTACTGCAATTTATGGGTTAAATGTTTGCCACGTTTCATGGAGAGATGGTCACACCTGGTGATTCTGGAGTGCCATTGAGAGACTGTAAAATTACAATTCAAGGGAAAAAATGAGATAATGTTGGTGAATTGGGGCATGATTCCTCCTAATTGTATGAGAAAATGAACCACATTCTGTACTGTAAATTAAAGTACAGGAATCTATTAACTTTGCACAGTTTTGAGGAATCAGTATCCATTACTGTAATTCATTGACAAAGTCATACCCTTTTCCTTTCGGTTCTTGTAACACATAGTTATGAGATAGTTTATATAAATTTGGTTATAGAAGGGAGAATAATTACCTGTCCCTGTGAATTAAGAACAAGCTTACAGTGCTACCCATGAAATCCCAGCATTTGATAGAAGGTGAGGTTTTAAAGGAATAGAAGTCGTAGGGCAAGATTGCCCTGAACTATAAGGAATAGTTACAAAAAGTGGATTGGTAAGGAAATTTTAATTTTGTCTGGCATGATTTTCTTAATCTAGATGAATGAATGGAAAGAGGATTGATGGTAAATTTGATGAACAGTCCTGAAAATTCTATTCTTGATTTCTGAGAGATAGGGAAGACATATTTTAATTAAATTAACGTAAAGGGAGATACTGTACATGTATTTGAATGGGTGAGAGGTATGTACAGGTACTACAAGAAAATATGAAGAATTAGACATTAGAATAAAGGTTAGAATGACTAGATTGTTGTATTGTACAAATTGAATAATGAAAAAGTCAGTGTCTTTATGCACAGATATGTAGGTCTGGAAAATTAGATGTGCCAAGACCAATAGTACTGTATATGGATATATTTGAGATGAGATGCTTGACAGCAGTGAGTTGGACAAGATAGCTGGTCAAAATAGGTACTTGTTAAAAGGAGCTCATTTGAATTTTAGACAAGGAAATAAGTGGAATGAGGGATTGAATGCATCCTTGGATTACCAAAAGTCTGGATGTCCATGAAGATGAGAGACATGCATGATAGGGATCAAATGGAGGTGAATGAGGTGATGTGATGGGCTCAACATATTTTGTGAACTGGCTGGGACCTCATTTGGAATTTTATGAGATTGAGTGGAGATGGGAAGTGTGTGTGGTTTGCTCTGCTTTTTGATATCTAGATTGTGACATTTGTCAAAAGCCACTATTCTGTTTTCAGTTACTACCCTGTATTAGCAGGATGATGCTGGGATTCGTTAAAATATTTTGAAAAATATAAAGAATATCTGAAAATGAGGTGTAAGCCAATTAATATTTTGTGGATTGATATTTTCTTCCTTTGTCAGATGGCTGGAGATGACTATAGCCCTGTTTAGATAATTGGTTTGTTGTGTGTACAACAGACACTTGTAACTGAAAGGGGATGTTCAAATATTACCTTCAAGAAAAATAACAACTGAATTCCTCCCGAAGTATCACTTAATTTGCTCTGCACATACTTTTATTATCATCTTCTTAATCACCAAGGTTCTGCCCCTCCCCTGTTGCATGTTGACTCTGCAGTGAAGAATTGCTTTGATTGCCTGTAGAGAGCTGTTGTGGGCTCACTTTTTGTCTGGCTTTTAAAGCAACCCACAGTACCAGTTGTCTGCTTTCTCCCACCACCACCCCCACAGCTTGTAGCAGTAATACTTGATCATTCCCAGTCTCTACCAGTCACTGTCCATCGCTACACAAAAATGCGACAAGGCTGCATGGTGAGGGAGAGAGGGAAAAATGGCTAAATTTAAATCTGTAAAAAATGGTAGGTTGAGATTTGCATTTTATAACAGTACCTTACGTACTAACTTAGTCTGTTATCATTGGAGTTATAGTCCACTCTTGAACAAAAGTATTAAATCACCATCCCTTGTAGCCTTGATTTTGACATTTTGAGCTACTAATATGCAGCCTTCTGTCAAAAATTTTGATAATGTAGGCTACTTTTTTCACTTGAACTTTCATGGAAATACTGCTTGACCAATATCTTCAGCATTAATTATCTATTATCTAGGTTACTTGTACTAATGAATTGAAGACAATGTAGGCTTGGTGCTCATACTGTAGTACAGTACATTGTTAGGTAGAGGCAGAAGGATAGAGGAAGGGATCCTCTACTTTCACTACCATATATGACTAAAAAGAGCTACAAAGAAGTACCCAGTACAGTATAAGACATAAATTGAATTGTTGTTTTGCTCTCTGGAAGATATGCTGCATTTTAGAAGTTAAATGTTACCAGATGTTTACATTATTAACACAGCACAGTTGAGTTAATATATTCTGTTGATGATAACACTCACGTAATATTTGATCACCTGCAAAAATGTACATAATGTAAGGCTAAGATGGAAGAGGCCGAGGACCAGGGTTAATTCCTTTGCTAATGATGACATTATTAAAGCTAAGTATATTTTAACTTTAATGAAATGAGAAAGTGGATATGTTCTAACAATTCCTTTGGTGTTTGTGCTTTGAGTGTTTTGTGAATACTGGAATGCCAAAATAAAGATCATCATTATTAAAGGAATAGCGATCATAATTTATCAGGGCAAGTAGCAGGTGATGGTTTCTCCTTGCTTTTGTCATATGGTGTCAATATTGTTGGGGTGTTGAGGGGTAAAAGCAAGATGCTATTATTGATGTGGGGAGTATTGGGGAGCAACACAAATAGCTTTGTATTACTTGCACTTGTTTTGTTGTGTACAAATGTTAGTAATTTAGTGTCTTGAGTTTCATATTAACTCTGTAGATTTCAGAACTTGTAAATTCTGAGTACGAATATATGTCTTGATTATTAGTTATGTTCATACATTTGCTGAAAATTCAAAACATTATGCTTATCCACATCTGGAACATGCAGTACAATAATTGGAATAAACCAAATCATGCTGGATATGCCTGGAATATTTTGTTAGACTATTGTCACCATGATAAATACCAGATGCTGTATGAGTGAGGGAATTGTGTGGTGTATGGAATCAAGGTGTGGATAATTGTCATTGCAATAAAATCAGTTTACAGTGCTTCATACTCTTGGGCTTATACAAGCTTCATTTTATTTGTCATGAATTACGTGTGTGTGTTAGTTGTTGATGACCTGCTGAGCCTCTCATGAAGCCTACAGTATGTCCAGTGTCTAAACATTAAAAAGAAATATCATATGCAAAAGTGTGACATATTCAAAAGTAAACTCAAGCTCGTCTCTAAAATTATGTTTACAAGTTGCTTAAATTGAGTACAGTACAGTATTATCTGATATAGCCAGATATTTCAAACTCTTGGCAATTGCTTTTCAAGTAGAGGTGGTTGCTTAAGTTCTGTATAGAGCAGCCAGTGTCCCATGGGTTATTAAGTTATTAAGAGTGGGATGTGTTAGAGAAAGTACACATTATGGTAAACACAACATACACTTTGTATTTGAAATTGTAAAGCAGTATAATACTATAGTGGTACAGTATATGGAAAAACTGCAGTCAGTACTGTAATTGACAGAGAAATTCTAATTTTATCATTTGCAATATGGTTATAGATAAGCATGCTGCTGCTGAAATAATGGTTTGAACTTTTTGAATTCTTATAGTGGTGCTTCTATTATGTTTATGTACAATTTCCACAGTGCACATACAGTATTTATAAAAATTTCTTCACCCAAATACTTATAATTTTTTCTTTTGTTATTTTCTGTGTACAGATTGCCAAGTGTTATTCATGTGAAATTAGTTTGGCATAATATTTACACATTATAACTTCAAATTTATGTTGTATATTGACATTTTTTGTCAGTTAGCAATGTTCTGGAGTGCCATAACACATGGGCACTTCAGTTTATTGTAAAAGATGTTCAAAATATATATATACAGTACAGTATATATTTTTTATGTACAACACTGTACCAGCACATATCTTTTAATGAGATATTAGTCACTCATCACTGTTATCTGTAGTATTGCTTTTTATAACATTTTAGCATCTTTTTATTTCTTTATGTTCATTCTTATTGCAACTGCTCTACAGGACTATTATCTGGCTGCCTCTATCAGTAGTGTATAAGTGTCCAGTCCCCAACCTCTCTGATTGGTAATTTTCAGTTAATGTCCTGCTTGGTGTAGACACCACAGAGGTTGGTTACTCTGGTTTCATGTGCAGGTCCCCACTCATTTATCTTGCTCTCCATTCCTTATAGTTATTGTGACCACTCACATTTTGGATAAATTGGTTTCATTTATGTATGTGGAACTAATCAAACATGAAAGGGTACACCTTAATTCTTTTGCAAGTGAGTGAATGAAATTTGGCAATTCAAATTAACATTTTGCCAATAGTGGCCAGATATGTTTCATAGGCAAAATAACAAAACAAAATATAAAAATCAGAAAGTACAAAATTATTCTGATGCAGTCCATTCCAAAGTCGGTCCAAAAGATTCAAGGCTTGTGTGCTAGTTTCATGTTTGGGTGACCTGTACTAGTGGAAGAGTAGAGGATGTCAGGGCTCATTAAGGAGAGGAAGGTAACGTAGGTATGGCTCTGAAGTGGTGCCATTACTAGCTCACTGAAAGTTGCATGACTGCTTCTGTCTACCATGTACAGTACTGTACAGTATAAATATATATGTGTGTGTGTGTGTGTTTGTGTGTTTGTGCGTGCGTGAGTGTTTTTTTTAACCACATCAAAACTGTCCATATTTAAAGTATCTAACTTTGCATGTTCTAATCAGTGTGGTTTGCATGTGATGTAGGACATACTGTATTGTACTTGTCTTTTATTTTGATTTGTACAATACTGTGTATGATAGCCTCTTAAACTGTTATAGTTTACCTACTGCTTTTGTTCCAAGATAACAATTGTTTTACTTGGTATTAAGTGTTATTTTATGACATACTGTATTAATCGTAAGTTAGTGCATTGCTAATTTGTTTTAATGTGTGTGGTGTGACTGATTTATTATGTATGGTACATTAATTTTGTTTTGTTTTGTATATTTTTGGATGTATCTTTCAATGTTCTATCATACTAGCAAAGGATATGTATATATTGATATATATACTACTGTATTAGTTGCTGTAATACTTTACTGCACTGTCCTTAGTTACTGTTTCTGTTGCAGAATTCTTTTTCGTTAATGTATTATGTTAATACAGTATAATATTCTGTAGTTCTTAGGATAACTGTATTGGATGGTTAAAGTACTTCAGAGTTATGGATTGGTAGTATGGGCTCATAAATTATGTAGGGGATTAGCAGTACTAAGGGAACTCCCTCACAATTTTCAAACCCAACCCTTATATAATGAAGCCACAGGGATCATTATTTAGATCAGAAGTCAAGCTTCTACTGTAGTTTTCATTACATTGTCAGAGCAACCTTTGTGACAGTCATATTTCATTGGGAGGATTGTTTTATTGAAAGCAGAGTGTGTGATATAGTTACAATGTTCTGTTTAGTTAGAAAATTATTCCTTTAGCAAATCCATGGATGCTGGGGGTTTTCCTTGAAAATTTTAATTGTTGTTCATTACTAACCTGAGTATGCATAAAGCCAGCCATTGGTAAGAGGTTCATTGAAATACTGTATTGTAGTTTTAGCCTGTAGACAAGTTACCAAGTAGAATTATTTGGTATTCGTCAGAGAGAAGTACAAGGCATTATTATTTTGTATTGTATTGGAATTGAGCGGGAGAAATTTTGTATACGTTAGTTGGAATGGGATTTTAGTTCATGAATGGTTCTGTCATCTGTGGATTTCTTTTACCTCTTGTCTGTGAAGAGTTTACTATTGTACAGTTTTGAATATGTTTTCAAGTGACCATGTACTAATTGCTTATGTGGAGGTGTACATGGAATAGTATGTTTCTGGCCTGTGTGTGATGTGATTTAGTTATCTTGTTTATGAGAGAGGAGGATATACAGTACAGTTCTGTATGTGTAAATGGAGTTTGTGTTGTAATGAGTCAAGTAAATGAAAAGATTAACATGTTGCAGTTCAAGTATGACTGTGGTTTGATATTTGCATGACTGTTGCAAGTGTAATAATTTTCAAAGCATTTAGGCATTCAATTTAAGCCATTTGTGTTGTGAACGATAGTGTTGTTGCGTTGCAGTGTGAGTGGAGGAGCGTGGGAGGATGGGCGGGCAGGGGAACAGGAGGTGGTAGTGGTGCTGAGGAAAGAACAGCTGGATAAAGCCAATAAAGACACTCATCACAAATTGTTGCCTGAGGACTTCCAGGTAAGTCACAAGGTTTTTGTTAATGTGTCGTGTTGGTTTTTACTTTCATTTTCAAAATTGCAAACATAAGTGGAGTTGTTAGTGTCAGAAATTCATTACCGAATAGTATTGTGTTTTGCTAATAAAATATGTGTCATGTGTTTCTGCATTATTGGTTATCTGTCCTGACAAAAACAGTAATAGCTCACCACTTACCATATTTTCAGAGAATGAATCATGAATATATTGTACAGTACTGTATATGAAATTTGAACTAAAATTAACTTTAATGCGTAGGGTGAAAATCTGACTCTGGATATTATATTTTGACATTGTTAAAAGAGAGTTCATTAAATATATCTACTGAACACTTTGTATTCCTTGTATACATTGCAGTATACAATACAGTAATTGTACATTTCCTAATTTATCTCAATCCTTGCCCTCCTTGCAGTTGGAATTGTGGTGGATGGTGACATATGTAAATAAAGGTGGGGGGGGTGGAGGAGGGGGTGGGGGGGGTGTAGGCGGCCCTGACAGCAGCTCCACCCCCTCCACCATCACCCCCTCCGGCTCCTCCTCCGACACCGATGACGACGAAGACGAGGATGACGACGAGGACTGGGACTCAGGTAGACCACACAGCCCCTCTTGTTTTTGTCTGAACATGTGGCCCCTCTCTGGCTTAGTCCTTGCCTTGCATGCTAATTATTATTTCACTCTGAATGATTTGTTCTATCATCTTGGCTTGCCTCTTTTATTTATTACTTGACCCAGTTTCTCGCCTGCCTTGTATTTGGTTTACCCGGGTTTTATGCTTTGTTTTTCTTGTGTTTTGTATGCCTGACTGTCTTTTGTTTCATTGCTTTGTTTGATACATTCACATATTGCTTGTGTGATTATGTCTCTAATTGAGTATTTTTTGTGTTGTTTTTTCTAATCAATAGCCCTACCCTTATGGTAGGATTGTAATGTGTTTTGTGTTGATTTCTGCAGCATATTTTGTATGATGTTGATGGTATACCCAATTGATTATTTTATTCCAGTTATTTGCTAGTACTTATGAATTGGAATTCTTGTATTTATTACGTGTATCTCATTAGATACAACATGCTTTTGTGTATTTAGTGGCTTTGATTCCAGGAGTATCTTTCGTGGCATTAGTTAAATTTATGTACTATTTTGTAATGTGACTCGAACTATTTTCTTTCATTGTTGGAGCACTTGTAGGATACATGATGTTGACATCTTGTTAGATAATATTATTACCAACAAGGTTAGTTACTATTGTTTTGTTTTGTCACCATGCGTGTTATGTCTTGTTGTCTCATCGTTCTCTGTAATGGATGTGCATTTTCTCCTGCTCTATTATTGGAACATTGTTTATACAGTATACTATATATGTTTTGATTTTAGCAGACCTGACAGGTATATTTGCAACATGGTAGTAATATTATGAATGTATTTTCTGTTTCAGATGTTTCTTATTTAGATACCTTTTATATCTCCGATATGAGATCCTAACATTGAAAAAGCACTTATGATTCACATAATGGTAGAATGAAGCTTCATATATCTAAGATGCAGGTATATATATGATATATGGGGTAAACAAATGGCAATATGTATATATAAAACTGTTTTGTCCAGTGGAGTTTAAGTAAGTTGTGATGTTGGGTTGAATGTTGAGTCGTCCGGTCATAAGTGTGTGAATTCGTGTTTTGCAGTACTGTACATGTGAAGAAAATTTGTGAGACAGATGGAAAATCACCTTAAATCATTGGGAAGGCAATGGACTGCCATCTCATAATACAGTACACTGTACAGTATTCAGAAAGTGGAATAATTGTGTCAAGAAATAAATTAGAGGAGATGAGAATGCAACCATATATTGTAGACTAAGGAATTGTAATTGTGATGGAGGCAGCAATGCAGACTGATATATACCCAGTATAGTAGTTGGTTCAGTAAGCTTAAAACTATAAGAACTGTAATGGTAAATGGCTGATTAGAAATAAGAATACAAAGAAACAATTGAGTTGCCTATACCTCATGTTTATAGAGTATAGTAAGTTTGTATAATGTGCAATAATTTGGGCAACAAAGGGGCTTGCGTACGTATAAAATCGCATAGTATGAATACATGTATGTTTATATGGAAAAAATTACTTATGGGCGGCCACTGCCTCAAACTGACAAATTTTAGAGATTTTAAATGCCAATATGCAGGGTATTTGGTACAGTAATTGTGATTTGATTATAAGTCACAGTAGCAATGAATTAAGTTCTTACCAAAAAAACAGTAGTATAAAAGCACACTAGAAATGTGAGATGGGGTTCCGAGGCTGACCGTGACACTATATTGGCCTCCCCGCTGCTCCTCCCAAGGTTGCGGCACTACCCTTATCCACTTACCACCACACTGCCACTCCCACTAGCACTGTGTTCCGTGTTGATTTCATTCGCTTCTTCCATAAACCCTTCAAAGTCAAGGTTGGACACAACTGAAGCATTATCATCGATCTCTTCTTGTTCTTGCCTGTTCTGCCTGTTGCCGCCTAGGTAACGAGTGATTAGGCTCTGTTTCCTCTTGCTTATTTCAGTGTAATATTTGAACACCTTGGCAAGAGCAAATATAACTTCATCGGTTCACTGCCTGGAGGTTTCTGTATTCTTCAACTAGTATTTGAACTTGTCCAAGACACAGAATGTGGCTGAGTCTGCCTACGGGCAACTCGACCCCATAGCTTGCAGTTTTGGTTGTTGTTGTTGCTGTTCTTGAGGTTATAGTGCTGTGTCAGCCTCATTCACACGCTCCAGAATCTCAATTTGATCTTGTTGTTTGATGCTTAAGTGAGCTTTTTGCGCCTCTTTCAGCATCAATTCTTGTAAACCTGGGACTTGTTGAGCAGTCACCAAAGTTTCTGTCTCTGTCTCTACCTCTATCAAAGGCTGAATGGCTGTCTCTGGTGGTGGGGCACAGAGGTGTGGGACAAGGAGGCACCAAGCATGGTTTACTGTCGCCTCACTGACTTTGTCCCAGGCTGTACGTAGGAAATTGACAGCATTTTTTACTGAATTGATGCCAAAATATCATAACTGACATCTCTGCTGGTGGTAGCGTTGCTGGTGGTGGTGTGATGTTGTTGTTGTTGTCCTTGTCCTGGTTAGCAGGAGGTGGTGGTGGTGTTGGGGTTGTCCTCTGTCTCGTTGTCACTCATCACCACCTCCTCCCTTGCATCCAGCTCCACCTGAGTCTCAGTTGAGCTCCTCAGGTAGGACTACACTAGGACGGGTGGCTGGGGGCATTGTCCATAACGAAAAGCAATTTGAAGGGAATTCCTAGGTCTCTTGCCTTCCTTTTAGCATCTGGGATGCAGTGATTTTTCAGCCAGTCACTGAAGATAATAGATGTCATCCAACCATTTTCCGATTTAAACACCACCGTCGTCCATATCTCTGAAGTTATTATAACACTGAGGGTGAGCTGCTGTGTGTACGACAATTGGTCATTGTTTGTGGGAACCTGTAAATGACTGTGAACATAACGGTGATCCTACTTTTGTCCATCTTTCTCCTTGGGCCTGTTTGTGGTGTTTGGAAATGTATGTTCCCTCTGGCATTGCCTTGTAGTACAGTGCAATTTCATCACATTGTACATAAGAAGGAAACTATAGCCTCCTTCATCGATTATCCCCTTCAGCACCTCCGGATAGTTACTGGCAGCCTCATCGTCAGCAGATGCACGCTCACCAGTGAAATTAGCATGCTTCAGCTCCTTACACTTAAGGAAGCTCATCAACCACCCCGCAGATGCTACAAAGTTCTTTTCCCTGCTAAGCTTATGCTGTGCTGCTGCATAGAAAAGCTTGGTCTGGTCCCTGACGTAACGTGAAGATAATGCAACTCCTTCCTTACACATAATAAAGATAGAGAGATACCGCTCCATTAAAATGATTGCTGGGTTACTGGCACGACTTCAGCCGTCGAGAGAAGAAGCATCATAACTCCTCACAGTCAGTATAATGGTGTCCATATTCTTCCTTACTGTACTGTACGTACAGTAGATTCTCTATCTATCTATAGCTCTGACGCCTCGTTCTCTCCGGGAACTCCCTCCAAGGGGGTGGCCACGGCAGAAGTGTCTCCAGTTTTCCCTGTTCCAACACTCCCTCCTTACTTGTTCAAACCCTCCTCTGCCCCTTATGTTTCTCTCCTTTACATACACTTCCACTCTGTTTTGCCATCTAACTGGCGGTCTGTCTCTCACACCACGTCCCACAACTTCACTTCGATACCAGTCCAAAAATTTCCTCTTTCCTTCTTAATCTTAATTATCTGAAGCTTCAGAGCGTACGACAAGTATTTCTTATTACGCTTGACCTTTTGCATGGTGAAGACAGTTGTTGGTTGGGGGCAACAAGTCTCGACAATGGAGAGGTGGGTATACACTACAAGGGAGCAGGATACTGACTGAGCAAGAGTGAGAAGCCAGTTGAGGGGAGCGTGGGGAAGCGGCTGGTTATAGCGTTGGTTTTGAGAAGCGGCTAGTTTCACGCGGACACCAAATTTAAACGTGCTTTAGGGAACGGCTGCGAATTTGAGCCACTCTTGGCAACAAAAACATGCTCGGTGGAAACGTCATGCATATGATGATAAAAGGTCCTGATTTGGGGGTTCATCGCTTAATTAATAGGTGAAACATGTACTGCAGTCACGCTCACTATGCCAGCCAACCTACTGTAATTTTGTGCTGACCAATCATTTTTGGAGGATAAAATTTACTGCAGTATACAATAGGAAGTTATTCATGAGGCATCCACTCTGGCTCTGGAAGCAGGTACAGAGGCATTCCAAATATACCGATAGAGTATAGGCTAAGTTGAGTATTAAAACATCGGTTACTATATACATGTACATTGATTATGCAGTCTACCCTTTACAATAATACTTTTCATCATGTATAGTCCATGGGGGATTAAGTACATCAACCTCTGAAATTTTTTACTTCCATAGTTAACATTTATCACTAACAAGTTCACCTCCTTTATCATATATTTCTTCAAATTGTATGACCCACCTCGCATGGAACATTGCCTATTTAATATTTTGTCTGCATCAACATCTGAAGTGACAGAATTAAGCAAAAGGATTACAGTATATTATATGCTCAGGTTAAGTTTGTATGCCACAGAATGAAAGTCATCGAAATATTAGTGTCTGGTATCAATTATTTTTGTGGTCTGGGTTGGGAAATATCTTCTCTTCACAACCCTGGGAATTCGTGTATTGTCTCTACGGCCCTACATTAAACCATTCCTAGTTGAAATGTAAGCAGGAATAATGCGATTGACTTTCATGTGTAGTTGTTGTGACTGTTAATGTGGTGTGAGTGTGACTGATCTGTTTGGTGATAATAAGGACTAGTGTGTGTGGCTAAGGAAGAAACATAGAAATGGAAATAACTGTGTAATGAGTGAGCTGTTTTACTTATGTCTCAACACCTAGCATGATAACAGTCTTACAGTTTGTCACCTTTAGGATGGGTTTTTGTGTAAGGGAAGAGTTGCAGCACTGGATTCGGGTAATCAGTTGGCAGGTGTAGGAGGAGCTGGACTTGAAATGTTTTCAATTTCATTTATTTGTTTTACTTAACTTTCTATATCTTTTCCGTTTATCTAACTACTGTATCTCTATCTCTGTCTGTCTCTCTTTAAAAAAAAAAATATATATATATACAATAAATCCTTGTAATCAAAATAAAGTGAAAGGATTATGCCATCAAACACTATTTCCATATTGTGCATACAACAGTATTGAAAAATGACAAGTAGTATAATATGGGAGGTTTCATGTCGCATATTGAATCTTTTGGAGTGTAAACCAAACATTACAGTATCTGGGGTGTAAGCTGTTGTTTGTAGGGTAATTATTATACAGTACTGTAGTTTCTAGCCTTTGGACATCAGGAATGTTCTTCTGTTAAGAAAAATCATGTTGCAAAATGAAATTTTAGTTTGAAAAATATTATCATTAGCTATGCTGGTGTCACAGCATGTATTTCAGATATATTTATGTTCTTGTGGCTACTGTGCTGGCAGTGTTTGCATATGAGCTCCATTTGAATAATGCACCATGCAGTAATTGACTCATCACTTTTCATTCATGGTAGTTTATATATTTGCTTGCGTTATTCCAAGAATGAAAACAGTTTCAGTCTTTCTGTTAAAGAAAGTTTCACCACACACAGTATTCCATACTTCACAACTGCCTGAGGGAGCACTTTTGTATATTGGTATGTCAGGACAGCTTTAACAGAATATACTGTACACCAGTTGTGAAGAGTTCCAATGCAAATTAATGAAGGAGAGAAGATAAGCCAGTATTTAACTTTATGTGGATACGAGTTTGGGTTTTACCACCCAGAGAGCTACCATTACCATATTGAAATGATGAAAAACTAATAGATACTCAGTCACGAGTCATACTATTAAACTGACATTTATTAATTTGCATAAATCTTTTCAACATGAAAGTACAAGTGATAGTCAATCCTAACAAATATTAACCATTTTTCCACTATAGCTGCATAACACCTGTGGAATCATACCGTTTATTAAAGTTATATCTGGTGCCACCAGAAGTTGTGGAATATTATTTGTCTGCTTTATATTATTCATAGATGACTGTGTGATGTTTGGATGGTGAAAAAATACAGTAAATGAAGACATCCCTACATGACATCCTGCTGGTAGCAGCAGATATAACTTTTGTTTTACACTGCACTTGGCATATGTTTTGTACCGTACCGTATACAATCACACTCACTTGTTACTTCAGATTTACTCGAATGGATTTATGTTTGTTTTGTCTCATGGGTACATCACGAGGTGCTGGTTGAGCGCTTCTGATTTGACCTCGGATTTATTATGATGTTTGTTGCCATGGTGTTCCGTGAATGCAGTCTGTAAGTTATTAATTTGGGAATCTGCAGCTGCTTGGGATTTTAAATTGTTTAACAGGCTACTATTTATTCTTCTTGTTTTTTTTTCATATGCAAGTCGCAATTCTCAGCTGTATTATATTGTTATATACACTTGTATGTAATGGACAATGTGTTTTAAATATTTTTTTGCATGCCACCAGGGAAACTATTTGTTTGATAGATGCCACTTAAACTGGGGTAATTTTTGTTTATGTTTCGTAGTGTTATATATATTAGCTACTACTGTATTTATTTAAACTTCACAAAAAATACTGTTAATGTCTGTGTTTTTAAACTATCACAGATATTTTAGGTAGATTATTTCTTGGGGTACAGTATTACTTGGATGCAGTTGTAATAGGTGTAAGTAGCATAGCACTGTCTGACCAGTATCTGCTGTAATATATCTGCACCAATCACTTGAAGTGTGTTTTCCACATCTCTTGACTTGGGAATAGGGAGAGAGAGGGGCATCTATACTCACTTGGAATATAATAATACAGTAACTCTAGTGCCCTTGGATGCTCATTTAAGTTGGGTGGCAGTAATAAGAAGATAGGTTGTGTTGTACTTACTGTTCCATTCTTGTTCAATTGACCGGGGTGGGTAGAGTGACCCCTTGCCTGCCCCCAGATGGCCACTGTCCCGAGCGCTACGTGGGCCGCTACCGCCTCATGTCCGACTGCTCGGCTGCCCCCAACAACAGTTACACGGTGGCCGAGGCTCCCACATGACCCTAGCCCCTCCCCCCCATTCTCACAGACATAGACAGCTCCTCCCCGTATGTCACAGGTTTTGTTGATTTAAATCACCAATTGCACTTCACCCTTAGCACTCTCTTTGCTGGTAGTGGCCCTAGATGGATTTGATTATGTAGTGATGTCCCAGTATGAAAAAATGATGTTGTTTCACTGCCAATATGCTAAGCTGTACTGTACATAGATCATGATATACAGTATAAAGAGGTTGGTTATTTTAGCAACCTTCCTGGTTTTGTACTGAATCAGTACTTCCTATTGGTGGACCCAAATATACTACAGTTAATCATAAAGTATGACTAAAAATATTCGAAGCAGCTCATTTTCATAAGGTCATGCACTGTGTTAGTGTTATATCTTACCTGAGAGGTAACAGTTACAAAGGTTCTGTGAACACAATAGCAGATGTTTTTACTGTGTACTGGAAGTTACTTTGTACAGCCAAATGGAGCATTTTTGTCTTAGTTCATTTTCATACAAGAAAATGGTATACAGTAGTGCATTATCAAAATTATATTCAGAATTGAATAAGCTATAGCTGATTTTTAAGGCTTATAGCTACAAAGGTGTACATTTACTCAGGTATACTTGTATATGCAGTACAGGTATTGATATTCATAACTAAATTAATTTCTTATACTGTAGTTGTCACCATCTGTGTGTTGTGTGATCTATTAATGTGTAGTTGAGTGAAGATTGTCACTATCTTTAGGGTCAGTGAATATTATATCATCAGTCTTATGTGGGCCACTAATATCCATCAGATTATTTCACACTTTAATACTTTGGTGTCTCTCTGTCAGCAAATATATTAAAAAGAAAGGGGAATTTTCACACTGCAATGTACCAAAAAAAAGGAAAAGAGTAATTTGCAAAATATTACAAACAGTACATTGTACAGTATGTTCAGTATTTCTGTTTAATTAAAGTACTGTATGTTTTGAAGAAGTTGCAGAGTCAGTACTATTGCTAAAATGTATTTTATGTCTCTGAATGTACAGTACGAAACATGTCGGCAGTGTAGCATCTTTTTCATTATGGGCATTCACCATACAGTAGCACTGTATATATGACAGGTATATATAACTAACCAATATTATCCAAATGTAGCAAGGCTGTGACACGAAGGATTTGTCTTGTGCTATCAGGGAGATAACTGAACAATTTAATAGCATATTGCAGTACTTCACTTAAAGTCACTATACTGTACTCTATTTTTTTTTTTTTTTTTTTTACTTTGTTGTACTGTATT
Organism: Petrolisthes manimaculis; assembly: GCA_034508575.1. Classification (NCBI taxonomy): domain Eukaryota; kingdom Metazoa; phylum Arthropoda; class Malacostraca; order Decapoda; family Porcellanidae; genus Petrolisthes; species Petrolisthes manimaculis. Next base: position 118,775 of record JAWZYT010002666.1, read on the forward strand.
TGGAACATAAACCTTAACCCCCTTGTAACTCATTTGCCATTTCAGTGAGGCAGAACTGTCCTGTCTTTGTAACTAATGTTTATTTATAATCTGTTTGTGAAGTATCTATATTAATTGAGCATCATGTGTTGGCTTGAGACTGTGAGCTACAAGGGGCAAGACAAAGTTCTTTCTGCCAAGAAAAACCAGACCAGAGAGTGCAAAATATGATCTCAGGGAGTGTCACAATAAAATTTTGGCTGTTATATTAAATGTGTAGGTAGAGTGTAAAGCTTTTTATGCATATTACTGTACTGTGTATAAAATGGTACTATACTAGATGTATATTCAGATATTGTATCACAATTTACTGATGTGAACATTATATTTACACATATCTGTGATGATGCATGTATGCACAATAAATTATGTATGTTGTAGTGTGGTAGACTGGTACAGTATACCACACTCATGGCCATAGAGTAAACTTTCCAACTCCATTGTTTTTGCTGTGGTTTGATCAGCTTGGGGGTTTGGCTGGTCTTGCAAGTTCATATTGGAATGAATATTTCTATATTTAGTGTTCAATACAGGGCTAGATGTATTGGAGAGCAAACTGAGCAGCTATCCCAAGGTCTCCATCACATGGGAACCTCCACCATATGTAGCGTGTACTGTACTAGCAGTAATTGTTAGTCAGTTATACCATATTGATGCATCCTTGAGTGTGTATCATTGAACACTAAAGTGAATAAGTAATTACATACAGTACAATATGATAATGTAATATAATTCACTGTTACATAATCATATGGGATCCTATAAATCAAGCCCTGTTTTTAATACTTGTGTCCTAAAGCTGCAGAGAAAGATATCATATTCTATATCAGTGTAAATTTTGTGTTGCTAGAATGTTGTTATAGATTTGTAAATCTGCTTCTTTGTGATTTATATGAATGTTTTGATTGCATGTTTTTTTTAAGTTGATTGTTCAGTGTTAGTTTGCTTGAAGAAATACTAATTAGTTGATAGAAAGCATTATGTTGTGTACTGTATGTTGAATATGTGAGGCTGCACAGAATGTTGGTGTCGTAGACTTTTGAGAGGGAGATAAGCCTTTCACCTATTGGGTTTGTATGTTGTGCTCTCTATTACTACTGGCAGTGTAATGTACTGTAGTGATATTTTCTTCCACTGTGCATTGTATTGTATTAGTGAGAACTAACAGAAAGATGCCCACTTAATGTCCTCACCTGTACAGTAGTAAACAGAAGAATTATAGTGGTTCAATATCATGTTCAGTTTCATTCAAGATATTAGTAGGGTTTGTCCGGAGAACATTTGTTGACTAGGGATACTAAAACCTTTTTAATACCTGGTACTGTATATAGTACATGTCACTACAGTACACTGTTTGAACTGGGGAGTGTGCAGCTTGAGCACCAATATGATGAAAGTGACCTGTCTTTGTTTCTCAAAAGTCAATTAGTTTAGGTGAATGTCAGTGAATGCATGTTTATGTGAGGCTACCTACCCAATGAACTCTGGGTTTGTGATCTGTTCAGGACCTTAATTAAAAATATTTTCCCTAATGAGTTGCTGTCATGTGCATCTATAAAATGTGTTCACTTGCACCATACTTAGCAGTTTGTATTAATTATTTCCAGTAAGGGGAAATGTAGGTTTAAATTTTGTCTTTGTTAAATCAGGGGACTATATTATTATGATCCCTAATGAACCAAAGAACTGATTTAATAATTTCAAAGGGATATGAAGTGGCAAATTGTTAGCTGTGGGTGGAGCAGCAGCTGTATAAGAGATTATGTCCATTATTATCCGTGCATTCGTTAATGTGTGACTAGTGGACTGTGATGACAGTAGTGGGTTTATTTGTTGCTCATGATCCTGACTCTGATTGGATATTAATTTAGTAGGTGGTAAAGTGTTACAGTACAGTACTGTTTTTATTGTCTTTTTCAGTTTTGCATTTTCATTTGGATTATGGGCATCAGACTTAATAAAGTTAGTTATTTCTATACAATTTGTGTGGATGATGACGATAAGAAAGGAAAATGCACAAGAATGGCATGTGCTCTACCCTCAGCTAATTAAAGCCAATAAGACTTGGTGTCTATACAGTTTTTTGGTGTAGTCATGCATTTCAGTAATCTGCATATTGTATGTGAAAGTTTCTGTGAATTTACTGAACATCACAAACTTAAGTACTCATGCAGTTTTTTAGAAATGTACTGTAAAGTTAGTTATTCAATGATAGTCTTCATATTTTGAGTCCTTTATTTATATTATTTTAAATAAATATTCATAGCTGTTTCTTTACATCATCACTTGATAAGGTGATATAAATACTTTTTTTTTCTTTCCTTTAGTTTGAATGAGTATATATTTTGCTGTTTAAAAAAATATTTATTGTTATACAGTAGTTGTAAAGTAAAATGAGTTTTCTTTCTCTGGCCAGAGGTCAACCATGCCATTTAATTATATCTACTGTTGTCTCCCTACACAGCTGTAGGTTGGTAGGTAAACAGACTATAGGTTTAAAACGGCACTCTATCAAGCACGTACCTTTTCAAATGCCAGATAAAGTCTACAGATATTACCCACCCGTAATTTACTCTCATTCTTGTCAATACAAGATGTGCATTATATTCAATCCTGACATTGATTTTTTACCTGGTTCCACCAAAATTTAATAACTTCTTGTGTTCTGAATACTCAACCATCCTGGATATTTGATTTAAACCATTAGTCAAAATTTTCGTTATACTGTATAGTTTTCTAACCAACCAACCAACAAGCAAACAAGCATGAGTGATTAAATAATCTTCCATAAGCTTCTTTTGTGAAGCTAATAAAATTTTTGTTTTACCAAATTACTATACATATAATTCAAAATCACCTCGGAAAACAAAACATGCTTTGTACATGTCTTGCTTATCTTGTTTAAATATTAATGCTGGCTTGTATCTCAAGGTCATGATATTAGTGATCAGTACAGTTTTGTAATGATAAACATATTCATCACTAATGATGTGGCACTTAGTCTTCCATTCATAATTTACCTGTACATTTGTGCTATTATACTGTACTGATATATACAGTTTTAACTTGGAAGGTTAACAATAAGAACTAGGCTTGCTTGTCCCCTGGCCTGGAACACTTCTTATTCATACTAGTTTGAGGATTGAAAATATTTGTAGTATTTGGGAAAATGTACTTGAGTATAATTGTATGCTTTCATGACCATGTTGATGAGATGCTTGCTGCTCCTTTTGCTTCAATGTTTTGTGTCTTTCTCTTAACTCTGCTTTGACAGTGGCAGAGTTCAGAGCTTAATAAGCACATAAGGCCTTGTATATGTGGATGTTTGTACAGCACAATGTGTAAATGTGTGTAGTTGAAAATATGTGACTCTGAGTCATTGGAGCACCATTGAAGAAGATAACACCATCTTGATTACAATGATTGAATATTGACTCTGATTCAATTTATGAGAAAATTTGTTGGTAAAAATTTCATGTTGCAGCTAAACCTTTGCTTACTGTGGTTAACTTCATTGATGTTCTTTGTCCAGAGGCATTTGTACTATTGCAGGTGTACAGTTGCAGACAATCATATTCTTGCTGCATATTCTCAAAGTCCTCATCAGTGGAAGTAGTTGTACTGACCTAAATTTTACTATACATGTATTTAGAGAAATTTTGTCCAGAATAATCAGATACTGTAATGACATGAAAATATTTTATTACTTCAGCGATAAAATTTTCCTTAATTATTTTAAATTAAATACTGTACCACCAATGTAAGAATTATTGTCGGCAATTGATCACAAGTGTTAGTGCTTGTATTATATGACTTAATTGATTTAATGGGTGCATGAATGTGCACACAAATTTTTATTTGAAGCAGATTTGTTGTAGATGACATAATGCATATATCATGGCTTCTTTTTTTTCTGAACAGCACATGTTTACTTGGCAATATGCAGACACAGACCAGAGTGTAAGGGTATATATAACTGGTGTCTTGGGGGTCTGTAGGTTTGCCTGAACATTGTTCATGACATTCTGTTTCATTATAATATTATACTGTATACTGTACTTATTTTATAAACTGAATTATCTATAGTATACTATATATAAAATTTTACTTTCTCATTTATCTTGATATCATTCCATTTCATCATACAATGACAAATTAATTGGTCATTCCAGGAACAAACAATATGTAGGAATACTAGAAATAATTATGGGGGAAGTTCATATGAATGAATGAAATAGTATGACATGAAGCAGGGATGTCACCCTAATGCAGAAAGCCAGTGCATTACAACTTTGCTACCCAAAAGTAAAATTGTAAAGCAATGTCTTTCTGAATCACAGTGGCAAATTTGTCCTCTGCTACGTTTGATTCCATTATCTCAAGTACAGTAGTCCAAAGTATGGTTTGTTCAAGTAATGAATGATTCATTCACTGATGCTTGTTGAAGTGGTTTGATGTGAAGATAAGTACATGGGTAAAAATGCTATATATATTCTGAGACACGTGTAATGATTCTTACCATGTTTCCCAGCCCATAAGATGTCCCTTTTGCCCATAAAGTTGTATTGTAAATTAATTTTTTATCATAGCGACAGAAGGTCAAATTTGCTCTGGGAAGGTGTAATCTAAGATGTCACACTTTCCCAACAGGACCTAAAATCTTTATAGAAACGTATTCTATACTGTGATTGTCGGCACTAATGAAGATTAGTAATGTTATTGGACTGAAATTTGTAATGCTGTCTCAGTGTCCAGTGTTGCCAATTTATATTGGTTTTCTTGGGGATAGGTACATAAGAAAGTTAAAAGAAGTCAAAGCGTAATATAATCAATGCCGACTGTTAGAGGTGCAGGCCAAAACAAAAAAAGAGCAAGTCAGCCCATAGATGTGCAAACCAATAAAAGAAGAGCAAGTCAGCCCATAGTAAAATTCCTAGTTGGTTGAAATTCAGAGGCAAAAAAATTATTGTATCCAAATAAAAAAAAAAAAAAAAAAAAGGTGCATCCATTTGTGCAAGGTCTTATAGGCCGGGAAATATGGTAAGCTAGAGCATAGAAACCCTCACTATACAATCTTTTTTATAGTGGAATGATAAGTGCTTCTCAGTTGCTTATATTTTCATATTTGTTGTGATTGTATGAAAGGGGATTGAAATAGTTTGGAATGTACAGTATGTTAATCATTATGTGAGTACAGTTCATGTATGCATGAGTTTGTGGTAGTGCATTGTTCTCTTGTATTTTGAGTATGCTGGTTAATTTTATGAATGGAGATTATAAGCAGTGAATTAATATGTGAAAAATGTTAGAGCAATAGAAGATGTAGTAATCTGCTGTGATAGAGTAGTTGGAAATGAATGCATTTTGGTAGTTTGGCCATGAGAAGAATTGTGTGAAAAACAATGGTTAAGATGGCTGAAACTGTTATGTTAACCTTCCATGAGGCGTGAAAGTAAAGTAGGCTATATAATAGGTAAATAGGAAAGGCGAGTGTACAGAAGAATGGAGGACTTAAGAAACAAAAAAAATTGCTACCCACCTGGAGGGCAAAGCATTGGAAATCAGGGATGTAGTTGAGGATGGAACACTCACTGGTTGGGAGGAAAAGAGCAACATATTGATCATTATACAGTAGTTATGATAAATTATGAATGAATAGAAGAAAAGATTGAAGAATTGAAGGATGTACGTAAATAGATACAGTAGGTAGAATGGAAGGTGGTATACAGTAGACTTGATGTTGGGAATAATAAAATCAGCATGGAAAGCAGTGTCGATGGATAGTCAGGCATGTGGAAGTGTGCTGTGTTGTTTGGACTGGCTGAGGAAAAAATGAAAGGGAAGAGCGTGTGAGAATGATACGAGTGCGTGGGAGCTGACGAGAGCCACCCGAGACATAACCCACTGCTTCCTTTCAGCGGAGGGCTTGGAGATCCTTCTGTAGCCACAACCACAACCACAACCACATCGGGACCTGTCGCAGGAGGGGGGTAGCAGGAGTGTAGGGGGTGACCTGACTTTCCTTCCACCCACCCCTGCACCCTCACCCCCTCCTTCTCCCTCAAGCACCACCACCACCACCACCACCTTCACCCACCACCTTCACCCACCACCTCATCCCATTGCAGCATCCACCTCAATGTTCGTGGTTGCTTTCTCGCTCTCTCATCGCCCAGTGGCTGTCGGACGAACCGTTTACATGTTTTAATGTGTTTGGTTATGTTATAATGCATTTTTGTATATGTTTGTGTGTGTGTATGTATGTATTTAGTAATTATAGACATGTCCTGATGTCACCTCAATTATTTAGGCCATAATATTAGAATTGGTTGATATTTCAATTATTGTTATAATTATTACCATATTTTTTTACCTGTGATTTTTTCTTATCATATTGCACAGCTCCCCCACTAGCAATATCCTTATCAAAGTGACAAGTGGACATTTTATCTCAAGCTGCCCTACATTTTCACCGGGGAAGGATGACTGAGTTGATTATATGGAAATTGGAAACGATTAATTTTTATTCACTCCCTGGTGTGGACCTTAGCTGTGATTGGTTGGGATTTGGCTCATTGATTGTTTAGAAAGGATGGAAATTCGACTCATATCTACCTCTCCTAACTTGTATGACTGGTTTGTATACCTGAGTGTGCTTGTGCTTGCATGTAAATACAGTGTATATGTGTATGTATGTGTGTGTGTATGGAATTTCATGATCTTTTGTAGTTTACAACCTGTATGTGTGATAAAATTTAATAGAGTACAGAATATGAATGACTAGATGTATATATGTAATGGCGTACATGGGTGTATATATGTGTGCCAGTAAAGTAAAGATGCCATTGCTGTGTTTTCTATTATGTATATGTATGTACTCATGTCTACATAAACACACTTACATACCCACCTGCCTCTGCTTGAAAACCCACCTCTTCAACGGTACAGGTATTGGCAACGTGTATACCTGGATGCATGCTGGTATAGGTATTTGTACTATTGACACGCTGATGATGCATAGATGTGTTGTTGGTACAGTACTGGGAAAAGAATGTACACATCAGTTTTTGGTAGTTGTCCCCACTAGAACAATTAAAGATTATCTTTGTTTTAAGGGTGTTGTTGACAGATTAGAAGCTACTTGATCCCGCCAAACTCATATTCTCGTCCCGCAACTTTACCTTAGACTACAGTTTATCAACATTTTGGCATCCAGAGTCTGGGTTTAAAATACATTGTATTGCTTAATAATTTATATGAAACTAAGGAGACCTACATTTTTGGCTTCAGACTTGCATTAAAACACCAAACCCTTTTTAGTGTATTCTAAATAATATTTAGCCAACCTACTCACCATAATTTGAGTTTCAGCACACTAACACTAACTAATGATACTAACAGTATGCAAAAGAAAATGCAACATGAAAATATGTCTCCAAGAAACAGTAGTCTCCCTCATTATATTTGGTCTGATTTCCATTACAGTCAATAGCCAATAAATCCTTGTGAACATCTTACCCTTTAAATTCAAAGTGAGTAATACTCCATGGAAATTTGATGGTAAAACCTGCTATATTCAGTTCTTTTACCAAATCTAACCTTGCTTTTCCTATTCCCATTCCTATTCTAGCAACAGACTATCCTCTTACCTTATAAATTATTTTCTTTCTTGCTCATTAATACAGGGCTATAGAGACTAATTTAATTTCCTTCCACCAAATTCTATCAAAGGTATAATCAATACCTGAGTAAGTGTATATCCCTGATGCTTCATGTCCTATTCTTACATATCAACAAACTGGTAGCAACAACAGTGTACCCCCATGTGATGATGTTAGTAAATTGATAACTTGTGGTTGTAGTTGTGGCCACAACTATATTACCCCAAAATGGCTTACATATTACAGAGGGAGTGACGTGCACATAATAAAGGCACGGATGTACTTACTGGTATACTTTCTGGCCTGGTGCTACTTTCTCTGTCTTCATATTCGTATACTATGAAGTGCTGGCAGGCCTGATGAATATTATAGTTTTCCTTTATCGTTCCACAGTTATGGACTGCCGTACACAAGTCAGAATAAATTTTCTTACATTTTAACTCGTCATACATCATGCAAAATTGAAGCAAGCATCAAATCAGGCATACCAATTCATCAGAAATAGACACAGCCATGAATGCAGGATGTTTCGCCAGTTTTCATTTTACATCGGATTTGGAGAGGAAGATCCTGTCACTCATTTTATTGTATCGAATTGTATGTAGCCTGTACTTTACCTGTTCCTTTTTTATTATTTATCCCTTTCCTTGTGTCCTCTTAGTACCAAATGCCCTATATGTCCTGGGGCTAGTTTTTTTTGTTATATTATTGTATTGTATTTCACTGTTATGATCATTGTTATCTCGGTTATACATTTCCCCCCTTGATGTACCCTGCCCTTTGTGGTGGGTCTCTCCCTCTATATGTTTACTTTCTCATTTGTATTTCATCTTTTATGTGTTGTTGTGTATGCGCTTGCCACTTTATTATATTTTGTCTCTTCTTCCTATGTGTCAGTTTCTTCTAGCATCGTATGTCAGGTATTTTCCTACCTGGTGCTCGTTTTTCATTATTTTTATTATTGTTATGAGAGAGGAAGAGTGTTGTGGCTGTAATTCTACATACACATTTATGTACTGAGGGAGTCAGTTTGTGACACAGTGGAGTAATTTGTAACCTCGAATTTGACAACATCATATACTTTAGGCTGAAGATTAAGAGTGTACAATCCTGCCCCCAGTATTATATATTTAGTTATGTTTCTGTGGCTGATAGTGTAGCCTTTCAGTGTTTGTAAGAAGCTCTAGGGGAAATGAGAATGATTATATATGGGCCTGTGATGGTGTCAGTGAATTGGAGGGCCACTGATTCCTCCAAACCTTGACATGGAGCAATAACCCTTTGTTAAGGTGTTGTTTTGTAACATAATTTCAAGAAATTAGTTGCTCCCAATTTTTCAAACAACATCCAAGGCCCTTTGAAAGGTTTTTGTGCAAGTCACCATTGTCATATATCATGTTTCAAACGGTAGTCACAACTATTAGAAATACTTTTGACCAGTGAAACTCTGTAATTTTTCAACATGAATAAAACAGTAAACTTTTGTTATCTCGGCACAATAGGGGCTCTAGCCTTTTCAGCCTACCAGTACCTTGTTTTCTAGCTTATGATGGTCCTTCACCAGAAACTAGGATAAACAAAAGCACTTTTAATTTTGTGTTAATTGGTAGATAAGTATATGAAGTGAAAGTGGATTGTATTTACACAGTCTACACTACAGTACTGTGTATGTACTATCACTGAAAAATTTATGTTTTTTATTTTTTAAACCTCAACCTCGGGACTGTAGGCTGTCAGTAGTTCATGACTCTTGCAAGGCCCTGAGATTATTGGGTATCACACTAAATGAGACAGTGGAGCCTTGTGGTGATATTAGTACCGTAACTTCTCTTGTGCCCCACTAGATGATGACACCTTATATATATATACGTCACTATCAGGAGAGGGCAGCTACACCGTCATTCACAGCATCTTGGAATATAGTCGAGCATCTTCTATGTTGTGAGTTGACGACGATGTAGGGGGTATTTTCTTGACGTGTCGGCATAGCCAGGATACTTGACAAACAACCGCCTCCCCCAGTCCATCACTGTATCCACTCTGCCACCGCCTCTCACTTGTGGTTTACATATTATATTACAGTACAATACTTTCAACTTTATTATCAGTACAGTTCTGGCCTGAATCACTAATGTACAGCACATTTACTGGTTTAGTATAGGCTAATCACTCATTGAAGACAGTGGCATCCAAGGTGGTGTGCTTTGCAGGCCTAATCCTCTTCTTGACCTTGTCCAGTACTTGACGAAGGCTTTGGTTCAGGAGCAGACATAATGAAGAACGTTTAAATAGTACAGTAGCACTTTTTAAAAATACGTAACAGTAAAGACACAAAGGCATATGAGTGAGGCTGGTTGAGATGTGTTTCATACTGTAAGTACTGCAGGAAACAGACAGGGCAACTCACTGCTTGGAGAAAAGTGCTGAGTACCCTTGTCATTACAGTTCTGACTTACCGAGTTATCAAGTTAAAACAAAACATACTGGTGTGATGCCATGCTGAGTAGGGATGATAGTTACTGGCATCAGTCAGTATACCAAAATATTTTCTAATTATGGAGTAGGAGTCAGGACTGTATTTGGAGATAAAACTGTCAAGTTAGAATCGGGGTCATAATTATAAACATTTTCTAATTGAAATCAGAATCAGAAAATATTTTCACTGACTCCAGACCCTTGGTTGCTATGAAAACCATACTGTGATGTTACAGTACACTATGCTGTCACTACTACCAGTCCAGTATTTCTTACCTTTGGAGTAACCAGGCAACTGTACTGATCTCAGTACAGTACTGTAACTTCATTATGTGTTGGTATATTTGCCTTTGCATTATATTTAAGGTCCTTGTTAGGCTCCTTTGCTAATATAACTGACTTGTGGAATTATAACTGAGCTCTCATTGATACTCAAGTGAAACCCTTGATGTGTTTCAAGGTACAGTAAATTAATTCCTGACAAAATGATGACTTCCATGTAAGAATGTACATTTTGAAACCAGACATGTGCATGTATGGATGTGAGTGTGTGTATGTATGTGTCTATCTATCTATCTATAGCTCTGACGCCTCGTTCCCTCCGGGAACTCCCCCGAAGGGGGTGGCCACGGCAGAAAAGTATGTATGTGTGTGGTAATAATGCAGGTTTTGAAGTTATAACAGTCTTTGTATTGGTCCTTGACCTGAGACTGAATGAAATTTTTACTTGATTCAGTTTCTAATGGATTTCTATTGTTTTTTTTTATACATGTTTATCCCTTACAATTGAACCAACAAGAATACTGTACTAGCCCTCAGTCTTCAATAGTTGAATGGTGGAGTTTTTTGTTTGTTTTTTCTACTGTTGTGAATGGACTTCATGTTTTCATTTCACCAGGTTGTAAAAATGTTGTGCTCCATTTTGGTGGCATGGCTGCTCACATGGGTATCACTTGAACATGATTTCCTCTGTTCTCTGGGCAACTATCGTTCATATGTCCACCAACTTGTTTTCATGGAAGTAAAGAACACCCAGAATGGTGTGTGAAGGAAGATGATAATGGAAGTTGGTATTTGGAGTTATGACCTGAGAGTTAATTTAATATATTGTGGCAAAGTAACTTGGTAAATTATCTGTATAGTAGAGGGGGGGATAATATCAGTGATGTTGGATCATCTAAACACCAAAGTTGTTATAACCTGAATGTTGCACATAAAGACATGATGTCATCAGACCACCATCACATATAATGCAAGTTGTTCACCAAGTCTCTATCTTCTCAGAGAATTTCAATCATGGTGAGATGTTGTCGTCTCCGGTATGACTTTCATAAGAAAAAGAATACGTAATGTGTAAAAATGAAGATAGTATCATGGGATTTCCATTGAAAACTGGAGGCATCATTCCAAACTCCAGTCTTTTAATTTCTCATAGTTTATTACCCAGACAGTGTACAAAACATAAAGGACAGTAGCTGCTGTTTTTTAGTAAGCCCAATCACTCAACTCCAAAGGAAATACTCATCACTGTTGCAAATAGTTTATCTTTTCTATGCATCCTACTGCTGTCCTATGAATGACTGGAATAATTACAGTATCGATATCCTTTTTAATCCAAGAAGTGGAGCCAAAATCACATGAGGGTACAAGTTAATCTTTCTTGCCTTTGTATGCTGATGCTACGGAAGGATTAAAAAATGAACATTTCTGGTCACAGAGTACAATTTAGTTTAATTCTCATTCTGTCACTAGGGAAATAATGTATAATTTGTAATAGTTGACCATTTTCATTTCTGTAGCCTTCAGCTGTACCCAATTGAGCTGAAATATGAAACTGTACCAAAATGTATTGCTCACTCAGATCTCACTCCTTGACCCACATCTAATGCATGCACTTTATAATCACCCATGTTGTCTTTGTTCACACATTGGTCACTTGTCTTATTCACCCTCACCTCACTCACACACTACTATCATTTTCACTCTCTTTGGTAAATACTGTAATGTATTCTGTGTGGAATACTTAAAGGAGCAAGGAGTTAGCCAGTGTAACTTGCACTGTTGTATATCAAATCTGTAATCTCTTTAGAAGGCAGAGATATTTTCACTTTTGAAGGAATAATATTATACTTGGCATTGTTATAGTTTTGATGTAAGTGGATCTTTAAGAGAAGTGTTTACCCCCAGCTCTTCCTGTCTGTTTAGCTCCAGATGGATGTTTTGTGACCAGTATTGTGTTATGGAAAACCACAAAAAGGGAGGTAGACAGGGAGGAATATAAATGGTTATTGATATATTCATACAGTATTTACATGTGGTCCCATGACAAGATGTTACATTCACAAGGAGTCCCCCTCACAGATACTCTCAGAATTGGTTGAGTTTTAATGTCTGTGTAATTTCCACACTGGCTAACTATCCCCATGCTGTTACTAATGAATATTAATGTTCAAGTACAAAGCCCAATGTGAAAACTTCAAGCCGAAGAGGGCTTGTTTTAATGGTGTTAAAGTATGCAGGGTTGGTCATCCCAGTGTCCTTCCTGCTACTGGTTTTGTGTTCATCTATCTCTACTGTAGTTGATATGAGGGAATTGGTTACTAATGGGGCCATGTGCAAAGTGGCTGGAAAGAAGACTCCATTTAATTATCCATGGAGCTTTTGTACCAGTTAGTGTCATTGTATTGCTCATGACTTTGTTGTGTGTGGGCCGTGGTATAATCAGAGTACTGTACATCATTTATCCATAGCCAAGCTTTTCAGTTTGATATCCTGTACAATTTTTCTTTTTAACTATCTCAAATAATGAAGCCACACTGTGTGCTTCCTTCCCCAGAACTAAATGCTGTCCCTCTTCCCCTCAGCATTACTCAGCATTGCATCTCATTTTTCTTGCCTCCAGTACTCACCTCTCCTTACTCTCTCACTTACTCTGTACTATTACTCCCTCTCTCACTTACTCTGTACTGTCATTCCCTTTCACTTATTCTACTGTCATTCCATCTCACTCTACTATCACCCTCTCTCTCACTTACTCTGTACTGTTACTCCCTCTCTCTCACCTATTCTGTACTGCCACACAAAGGTGAGGTACTGTACCACATTATTGCAGTGATAACATTATCACCACTGTCTTACTGGTCCATGTTCAATCCTTGCCAGTACACACAAACCATCTGGGGAGGGTTAGCTCTCTCCTATACCTTCAGAGTAGAATATATTTCTACCATTTTCCGCACAAAGATGTGTGTTGGAGTTCTCTTCTCAAGGATTCCTGTATGTGCATTGAGTATTACATTATCTTGGTGAACACTCCTTTCACATTCCTTTGCTTGTGTCTTTACTTTTGTTGCTGTACTGTACTTATTTAATTTTTAGCTGGCAGTAAGTGTCCACAACCTATATTTTAGAGATTTCTCAGCTGTGCATGTGATTAGATGACAAGTAATTGCTACTGCTGATTATTTATAGTTTGTCAGTACAATATCAGTTGTGGATACTTACCATCAGCAACACAAAAGCAAACAATAGATATCTGATGTACTGTGTGTGTTGTGAAGTCACCCATTATTACTCTCATCTCCATAGTGTTCAGTTAATGCTTCCTAGCCCTCCTCATTCCTCGGTAAGTTTTACAGTCATGTTTTGTATGAGGATCTTATTTTTCTTTATATACAATATTGTTATTACTTTTTTTTTGTGTGATGCAAAACAGACAACCGTAATAACCAGCAGTATTTGGTGGACATAAGAAGAATCTACTGAACATTTATGATGACTGTAAAAGTGCAGAGGTTATTACATACAGTATATACGTATACCGGTATATATGGCAGCCCCATATCTTTCAGAACTTGTGACCAGAGGGTAGTGCTAAATACAGAATATGTAAATATTACCTATTTATATACATATACAAATAAATGAATATATATTGTATGATTTTATTCTGCTTCCAGGAGGCTTTGGGTACAATGAAATATTTTCAACAAAATATCTAAAGCACCTCAAGTACTGAAATCATAGTACAGTAGTTTAACCATATACATTAATTTGTTTTAGTGTTTTGCTGTTAAGTTACAGAAGGCGTGTTTCTCTATATTTGTTATGTTCTCAGTGTACGGTGTCTAATGTTGATCGTCACATTATCATTCTCTGTTGTATTTATTCTGGATATATTTGCCCTGCCAGGAGAGTGATTTATGTCGAGAGTTCAGCCAGCCCCACAAAATACAATACTGTAGTCCCACTTGTTGTTCGACTCTCCAACCTTTACCCCAGTGTTTCTCTTGGTGAATATCAACAAACTCAGATGTGCTACTTTGTCTAACTCGTAGATAACTCCAGCTTCACAAAATTAATTGCCTCCTCAAATGTTCATTAGGGCAAGTATAAGGATTATTTACAGGGTATTCAATATCACAGAATAATCTAGGTTCTAATTCAAAATTTGGTTACTGGTATACTCGTAAGTTTGATGAAGTAGAACCCACCAAACAGCAGCCTCTTCTCCCCCTCAAAAAATAAAACAAAAAACAAAAAGAAAACAAAAAACAAAAATATTTGATAATCATGGGTCCAGAGGAGCAGGGATGGCTATTTGATTTTTTGTTACCGTAATGGTTAAAAGCAACATGATATAGTACAACATTGCTTTTGTATCTGTACTGTATATGTGATTGGGTAGGTTAAATTAGGTTAGGTTGGATTGGGTTGTCAGGGGAAGAAAGTTAATTTCTTATTTCTTGTATGATGTTTGGAACAGCTGAGAATACTGTGAGAATGAAGAGTTGATAGAGTAATAAGCAGTATCAGACTGAGAATGGGATTGGTTTGTATGTGGGTATAATCCTGTAGAAAGTGTTCAACAAGACAGTGAGACAGATCATAGTATGGGTTCTTAGCCACTGCCCAACTCTACAAATGTATTACAAAACCAATACAGTTATATAAGGGGATGGAATATTGAGTAATTTGTACAAGAAATGCAGCACAACTGATTACTCCCATAACATATGTACTGTATATGGTTACCTGGTGTGTGTCATGGAGTTAATTAAGGGAATAATTTTCATTTATAAAAATTCATGTTTATTAACAGAAATTGAGTACCTGTTGAACAGATCTGCAAGGTACAATGGAAAGATTCACAACAATAGCAAAAACAACAATTCTGATTACAGTGTGGAAAGTGTTTCTTACTGGTTATTAACCATGAGTGGTAAATACCATACAATGATCTGGTACTTGTCTTAGTGTATAGTATGTTCTCATAAGTGTCTATGAGTAATAATAACCATACAAAAATACCTTAAAGATACAGTACTGTACATAAAACAGGAAGAAAAGGCTG
This sequence comes from Petrolisthes manimaculis, assembly GCA_034508575.1. Classification (NCBI taxonomy): domain Eukaryota; kingdom Metazoa; phylum Arthropoda; class Malacostraca; order Decapoda; family Porcellanidae; genus Petrolisthes; species Petrolisthes manimaculis. Next base: position 134,303 of record JAWZYT010002666.1, read on the forward strand.
TTTGAAGTTCATTACACAAGTGAATGTGATGGTCATGCCCAGGTCTTCCTTACAGGAAGGGAATACACCTTTAATCATAACAGGAAGACCAAACAACCTCTTCATTTGTATTTAGCTGAGACACAGATGTATTGAGGGGGATAAAATGATGTCTCAATGCAATAATTTGGAAGGTTTGGGCATGAAATTGCTCATAACCTTAGTGTGATGTATTATTAACAACATGCTTGTCAGTCACACAATAGGGCACTTGTGATTTATGTTACAAAATCTTAATGAATGTGATATAAAATATGAATTAGAGAGTAAGACTGGAGACTGAATGTGTGAATGCTTGTGTGTAAATTATTTCATTATAAACAAAATTGTTAGTTTTATAAGTAGCACCAATATATTTACCTATTCAGCCCTTGTATTGAAGAAAGATGGAAATGGTTGTAAAGAGTTTATTTCATGTGTAATATAAATCATAGTGAGAAACGCACTTACCTCAAGAGGATGTTGGTAGGGTTTACTCTAGTATTTTAATTGCAACTGAACATTATTACATGAGAATGTAAGCTTCAAGTGTTTGTTATTGTGAGTGTGTTTTTGATAACTTGGCATTTATGAAATTATAAATAAAGTAAATGAGGATCATAGTTATATATAATTTACATTGTTATAGAGTTAGTAAGATTTTAGTAATAGTTTATGAAGAACTTAATGGTACAACACAACTCAAGGTTCAACATGCAAAGGAAGGGATTTTCCAATTTTGCTTTAACTGGAGTTACTCATGGAGTTATGTATCAAAGTACTGATGTGACAAACATATGTTGGGAGTTTTAAGTAAGAAAAATAATCAATGCGGACAAAATCATAAAGTTTCTTCTTGTGGCTGGATTCCTACAGTTCAACACAGTCTTTTACCTGAGGATATTATGTCTAGTGTAGGTTCACAAGTGAAATCTAAGGGTCTGTTTATATGAGTATACAGTCTGTACGAGGTGCTCTGGCACAGTGTATCATATATACAAATTTGTAGTGTAATGCAGAAACTAAATACAGTACAGTACTGTAAAACAGTTGATCTGTATTGCTTATGGATTTTTTAAAGGTACAGTACAGTATAGGTCAATCAGGAGTAGATAATTCCCCCAAATTATTGCAAGCAGCAGGCCACCATTATGTTTGTTAAAATGGTCTTGGCATACTTTGGAGGAATCAAGGCACTCAATATACCAAAAGTATATTTCCTTAAGACTAAGTAGTGTAATGTACAGGCTGTGTGAAAGTTTTGAAGCCATGTGATTATTGGCTGTACTAACACATGTAGAAAGCTTAGGACACTTTGACATAAAGGTCATTTTGTGCTCTACTGGACAGTCATAATTTTGTATTACTGTAATTGAAAAAAAAACTATTATCATCGGTGATGCTCTGCCAAAGTTCTTGATCTCATATGTTCACTGCCATGAGAATGTAAATTGGAGTACAGTACTAATTATGGGCAGTAACATTTGATTGAAAGGAACATGTGTCAGAATATTGGATACTTCACCAAATGTTGTAAAGGCAGGGACTTATGCCGGGTATTGTGATTAATTGACAAAGTGACCGTGTGATTTTAACTCGATGTACAGGTACAGTATAACTGTTTCACCAAGCATCTGCCCTGTGTTCTGTAATGGGAAAGGACCTCAATATAAACCTATTTTCATCAGTTCTCATGTCAAGTAGTTTACATGATGACCAAAGAGCCTTGTAGTTAGTAAATTTTTGTGGTCCTTTGGCTGGCTGTATGTAACTCAAATTAATTTACAGTAGTTGTTTAGCCAAAACATCATTGGTTGTAACCCATGCTGGTACAGATCAGTTCCCCCCCAAGATGTTTCTATGTACTCTATAGGGTTTATAGGGTTGCTGTAGATAATACTGTGGATACTTGAGTTTCATGTACAGTACTGACAAGTTTCATATTGACCCATGAAGCTCTTTGACCTTACATCCCATGTTAACCGTTTAAAACATGTTATTAATAAGCCTGTTCACTGTTCTAACTCACCACTAACTGATATTTGAAGGAATGATTAATACCACAGAATTCTAAAAGAAAAATGCTGTGACAATTATCATACGTGATGTTCATCTCAAGCCTTCTAAGAACACCACTTTCCACCACCACACAGTGACACACACTACAAACTCACCACAGTCTTATTAGTTGACTTTACTATTCTGTCTGCAACACAGAATGGTGTATGGATATGTTAATAGTTATTAATACACAAGCTCCACTGAGTTTCCCCCAAAAAATTATACATGACAAATATGATACTCATGTATCCACGGGCTGTATGTGTGTCGAAATGCATATACAGTACATGTATACAGTATTTAATATGTATACTGCAATATATCTATATATATCTATATATATACAGTGTACATATAGTGTACAGTATATATGGTGAAGTAACCAACCCTGGTTTTTGTGTAATTATTGACATCCTGGAGTTCATTACTGTATGTGCCAATACTGCTGTTTTATTTACTGTTATAAGCATGTATTCTTGCTGTAGTATTACTTTATCATCATGGTAACTTGGTATTGTATTGACTTAATATGGCTCTATGTATGTAGTTTTATATGTACAACACTATACATTATATCAACCCTCCATTTTCTGTTGTCAACTGCAGCCATCAGTAGTCTTCCTGCTGATATTAAGTGTCATTATTGGTCTGCAACAACTGTCCCACCAATTATGTGTATCAATGTATTTATTCATTTCTTAGTACAGTATATGGTATAGTATTCTGTTATGTATTGGCTTCTGAGTTGTTTATATTTGGAGATTGAAAGGATTCATTTTATCTTTTCTTTACAATACATCAGCTTCATTAGGTGTTCATTTTCATATGCAAGTTCACTTTGTGTTTGCTGCTGGGTTGGATAATAAATATATAAGATAATTTTGTGCATGATGAAGAACATAACTGTTGATAAATTGTGTTGCTGCAAGTGGGAATTCCCTAATACTGTACTGTACAGTATATTATTACTTTTTCTGTTGCTACATGGGGATCATCTGTTGTAGCCATATTGGACTGCTACTGTTTCCACTAATCTATACAACAAAACAGATCATCAGTCATTCTTTTATTCACAAGTCTGCTATCTGGTATTGTTTGGAGAAGTCAGTGCCCCTCTTATTTGCTAACAGTAAAATTATCCCCCCTTAAACCCAAGGACTTTAAACTTCATTTTAGCTTCATCCCACTTCCTTGCATCTGCTATCAATCCTTGGATAAGAACTGGATTTTTCTTATAAAATTATATATGTCAAGTATAACATGTAAAATGAGCATTGTTGTACTTTATAAGCGTTTATTTGAATAGCGTTTAACTCATAGAGTGCGATAAACTGATTTAGAGCTGTCAACCTACTCCCTAAGATTGGGAAAATTGCACAATATGTAATACTGGCAAATTTGTCAAAAGTCGCCAACTGTTGTTTATGGGTTAGCCGAAACCTTTGACCAACACTTCGTGTTTAGATATGAATTGAATCTGCTTAAACTTACTGGAGGTGGGATGATTATTTGGATTATTTCACTGTACTGTACATGACATTTCCCTCCACACAGGTCATGTTTTTCTTTGTTTAATTTACTACTGACGTTGTGATGTTTTAATTTTGAACTACCGAGGAGGAGGAAAGGTTATGGGATTGGTGCAACTTGTGTACTGTGCAGGGTCTTAACATAATGTCATCCAGCTTTTTTTGCCAGTTTGTTCACATTCCTTTCTCTCAGACTTTTGTAATTTCTTCATCGTTCTTGAGTTATTTAGTTGCCACACTGTTGTAATGTTTTGGAGAGAGAGAGAGAGAGAGAGAACAGAGCTATAATGAAGCCAGTACCTACTCCCAGGTGCATACTTATGGAGTCAATATGTATTAGTTGTTAATGATCACCATCATATTTATATTGTGGGGACATACAAGATTTGAACTATAACTTACTCATTCAAGGCACTGTATAGGATAATTGTAAACAAATTGCTTTATTTCTGCATTTTAAGGGTTAATTTGTTTAGTCTGATGTGCATAAGAACTGAGGAAAAAGATGCTGTTGAATTATTAATAGGAAACTTATTTGAGTAAGGGTTTTCCTTTATTAACTCTTCATGATCTTTAATGTGTGCATTTGGATTGGCTTATGGAAAAATAATTATTTCTCTGGAATCTATTATGGAGAACTCACTTTGGTTGCTGCATACCTTACTGTATGGTAAGGGTTTTATCATACAAGTTGTAATTTATGAAGCTGTTCTGTTTTGTATTTAGAATTGATATACAGTAGTCCTTGCACTCACATTTTAATTAATTTTCTCTTCTATTTTAGAAGCAGTTTGAGTTGTATAAATACTGTAATCATTACAGTGCTGTACTTCATATTTTCCTCTTTCTGGTTAATTATTGAGCCAAATGTGCTTTTAGATGTGTTTGTGTCACTTAAAAATCTGTTTTAATCTTTCCAAAGTATTAAAAATTACTTTAGCAAGATCTTGGCTTGGTGGCCTTCCTTACCATTGCTTTTATTTTTTATATGAATTCTGTGTCTTACATCTTTATTCATCATATATGAGTATTACCTGCTCGATTAAATTTGGCACTTCAACTATATAATTATGTTCAGAACTCACAAATCATACATAACTTTTTAAGCAATTAAGTGAGCTTTTCTTACCAAGAAAACTATATACAGTACAGTAATTTATTCACATAGCAATAGCCCATGCAGTATAATGACAAAGCTAGTAAACAATTTCCAAATCTAATTTAGTAAGCAGTGAACTATAATCAATGCCATAAATGACTCAGCCAGCGAGCCCTGACTTATACGAAAATTCTCTGTGTTCTTTAGTACTGTACACTTTATGAGCATTGACTTGTATAGCTGTGTCTGTAACTTTTATGGTGATGTGTATGTGAGCAGGTTTTGGAGTGTGCTGTATGTTGGCTGTTGTGATCTTGGCCCCTGATTCATGTAGCTGTAGCTAAAAACCTTGAATTATAATTTATCTGTCAATATAATTAGTTGATCATTATTTTCTTGGCTGGGTTATATTGCAAGTCTTTGTTTTTCATGTACTGTACTGTGCAGTTGCTTACAGTATTACTTTGCTCTTCTTTCGCTCTCTATATTCATCTCTGCCTCTACCTCTAACGATATGCAGGTTATCATTAATGTCTCTCTTTGTTCTTGAATGAATGAGGTTGGTACATTTTGATAGATTATGACGTAGGAAGAGTGTCATTAAAGAATGTGTACATCCTTGTATGAGATTGTGTCTGAAATAATTTTTTTTATAATGTGTGTATGTGTTTGTGTTCATATGTGCATGCATGTATATTATCTGTAGGTACGTGTGTGTTTGATATACTAACCATTTTCAGCATAATCATAATTTTTTTGGTAACAAACTACAGTACTTGGTTAGCAAACTGTCACATCATTCAAGTACGAATATGAAACTCCATGGTACAATTTTTAGCATAAATATTCATATATCTAAAGTTTTTACAGTAATTATTTCATTAATAGAGGTACAGTATACATATGCAGTATGTTTCAGTAACAAACAGAAATCAGCATTACTTTTGAAGCAGAGAAGCTTATTCCATATATTGGCCAAGAGAATCACCTGGAAAATTTAATGCAGCTAAGGAATATGGAAAAAATATGCTTTTCATGTTGTCTATTGTTTCCATATTTTCTGGTCAGTGGAAATTATTCATCATAACCTCATAATTACATGGAAATCTGATGTTGAACGAAAATGATGATGATGGATTCCTGATCACAGTTTAAAATTAAGAAAACTTGTAATATGATGGTGAATTGTCGTATGTTATTCCTTTACTCTCAGAGAAGTATCATGTTCTAGTTTCATGCAGTTGAGGCTATCCTTAGCAGGAATGATGAGGAGGTTCATTAGTTATGCTGATATGTGAGTGACTGGGGAGTTTTGTCTCTGTTAAAACTAAAGTAAAAAATAAAGGTACTACTGTACATCCCTGAAAAATGAGGGGAACACCTCTCTCTTGTCCCTTTCTCTGTGATGATGCTCTGGTGGCGAGACTGTTTACAGATTTTAAATTTTCCATTTTTGTTCCAGGGCCTATCACCCAGTTCCTACTTGTGGTACTTTTCATGTATACACTACAGTACCTGTAATGCACTATTACTCACTATATACAGTATATACTCGGTGAAGTTGTAGCCCCTTCCTCATCTCACTTAGGCACTGGGTTGGTTCAGTGCTAATGTTCTCACTGCACCTCTAAGGGGCCTGAGTTCAAGGCTACTCACTACATGTAAACTGGGTATTGAGGGGTAGCACCTTCCTGTAACCTAAGTACTGTACTGTACAAGCTATTTGATCCCCATAGCCAGACTTGGATGAAATTCATTTTCATTTTCCTCATGTAATTTTTTATCTTTTTGGCAATTGTTGGAGAAATTACAGTACCTGTTTTGTAACTCTTAAACAGTGAAATGTATTTGAAGTGTATGTCTAAAGTTTGATACCTACTGGATGGGAACCAGTATATTTCAGATAGGTAAAGCAAAGCTCACTATAGGATTTTACATAATCTCCACAATTTATTTCAGTGTCTGAACACCTACTACAAATCTTTCATCAACAATCTCATAACATTACTCATTATCCCTTTCATTCATGATGTCTTCTCTACTCTTCCCTAGGTTCTGTTTCCAGGCATTAGAATGTCATATTATTATCTTGTCTTTTTGGTGCCTAAGATTCTTAGTGTCTAGATTTTACAGCACAGTACCAGAAAATTTATTTTCTTGAAATTAGGCCATTATTATTACTTTATTATATCCTTTCCCCATTCATTTCCTTTTCTTTTTCCTTCTCCTTCACTTCTGTCATTCACTTCAGATAATCTTGGCAAGTAATGATTTCCCTCCCCCTCAAAACATACATAGGAAATCCTGATGTCTATCAGGTTATAGAGTCAAGAGACATGGGAGCAGCAGCAAAACACAGACAGGATTATCATATTTTATGAGTGTTTACTACAGCCTGTTCACTTTGATTTGGGGATTATCCAATTATTTTACATGGTGACGCGGTTAGTCCGTTTCAAGCCTTGCCATGCCCTGTTATCATTCATTACTATGTGTGCTGTGTACCGTCAGTACTATATTATATAAGTAGGACTGTGTTTATATTATAGTTTGTAAATGAAAGGCTTTAAATTACTAACAATGTCACGTTTCATTGAAGATCCTCATTAAAGATGTTTATATTAAGAGCTAATTCTTTTCCTGTCCTTTCTTTATTGTTTTTTAATTTTGCAGGATTGAATGATATTTGCATACTACAGTACTTGCTTAGCTTCCATTTTTATCTAAGACAAGGTATCTCTTTTGATAATGATTTTACAAATGTTTCTGACATGTGAAACTTTTACTCTACCAGACTGATTTGTAGATCTGCATGCACTTTGCTTCTCTTGCTTCTTTAATTGCCACAGTATTTTATAGTTTAGGTATTGCAAGTGTTGTTTGGTTTGTCTCATAAGTATAGTTTGCCTGTACATGCATGTTTGGGTAGTTGGAGATTATTTGCTCTGCTTTTATTTATGTATTTACTGTATTTATTTTTGTTTTTTATATATAATTGTCTATCAAAAAGACAATAACCATATATGCATATGTACAGTATATCATGTTGCCCAAGACTTTTGATACTAATCAAGATTGTATACTCTTTTAGTATACAGTACTGCATGACTATGTTCTTATGTAGGATGTGGTTATAGAATATTTCCCTAGATTGTACAAGAGAGAACCTCAGATTAGTCCACAAAGGTCATATTATATTTGTTATGGATCTGAGTAAATTTAACTTTGACTGGAAAGGTTAAAGTGGACAGGCTTGTTCATCTCAGAATAAAAGCCTTTATAATCATTGAAATATATTTGACAGCTAAAAAAGATAATACTGTACTGTGATATATAATTGTTGGGGTATGGTATTCAAGTATTAATGGTGATACTGTATCATGTTTCACATGGGATAATTTTCACTAACCTGATAACTGTATTGTACTTCCACTTGGGTTCACCATTAACAAATACAGTACAGTATTTTGTTTAATCTACAAGGAGAATTTTTATGCATGTGTTTTACTTGTATTGCAAGGTTATTGTAGTTTCATTTGTTTTTATTCACTTATCTTATTGTATTCACATTATTATATGATCATTGTTCCATGCATTAATAATTATTTTTGTATATATGATTTCTTTGTTTATTATAGTTTTCATTCATTACAAAAGGCAGATATTGCATGAAGTGGAATTAATGAGGTGTGAAGAAGCAAGGTCTGAGAATGTGGTTTTTGCAGGGGAGTCGACCCACTTGTGATGGCGAGGGGCAGGACACCACTTGGCTTGACTTGGTAACCACCCACCCATCCTCCCTCCTGTACACACTCAACACCCTATACTGTACATACTTTCCTGGTACACACACACAAACACAAACAAACAAACAAACACACACACACACACACACACACACACACACACACACACACACACACACACACACACACACACACACACACACACTCACACACACACACTCACACACACACACACACACACACACACACACACACACACACACACACACACACACACACACACACACACACACACACACACACACACACACACATACACACACACACACATACACACACACACACACACACACAGACTCAACACCCTATACTGTACATACTTTCTGACACACATACACACACACACACACACACACACACACACACACACACACACACACACACACACACACACACACACTGAGGTCCACCTACGTAATGGAAACTCAGCCAAGCCTGCCCTTTCTCATACGCAGATTACCTGGGTAACAGCATGTCTGCCCACCAACCACTTTGATGTACTAACTGGGGCAAGTGTACAGTAAGGTACTTCCACAGTCACGGGTTAGTCTTGTGTACAAAATGTGGACAGTTTGTACAACCCAGGTCAGTGTACCATGGTAGGAGGGGAAGAGTGATGTGAATAATACGTTATTTTTAACCTAACGAATTTGTCCCTGCTCCGTTATCCTATTTCTTGTTTTTTCCCTAAAATTAAATAAAAATTGTGACAAACTTGGATTAAAAAGTTTCAATACTGAATAATATTTTACAGTTTATAAATTTTTAAATAAAGTACAGTCAAGTACAGTATGTTTAAATCATGTACTGTATATAGGCTTCTATAAAGTGTGATGCAAGCTGGAAAGGAAACAGAGCATTTTCGTTAGGTGAAAAAGAAAAACTGGATGTTGCATGTGTGTTCATGTGAAATGTTGATTCTTTTAAGATATATTTGCAGAGTTACTGCTGACTCTGATGCTATTTTATTACTGTACATTATATTCTACCATTATGGACCATTCTATGATACTTGTCATCTTTGAAATTTCCAATACAAATGCCGCAATTCTGAGATATGCTCTCCTCTTTTCCACACAATCTTGATGAAAAAAAACAGGGAAACATGAAATATTGGGTGGGTGGGAGAAAAGCACAAAAATTGCTCCTTTTGCTTTGTTTTAGTACTCAGGGTGTACCATGAGTTGCTGCGGATACTGTCTATTTTAAAATTCACTGCACAAACTAGTTGTTAATCCCTTAACTGCAGGTGACAATATAAATCGACACCACCAACAAGTGTGGAGGACCCCGGGTGACGACTAAAGTCAATGACCAGTTTTTAAATATGCGCGCCCCATAACATGGTTGTTTCGACTGGCAACACTGATTGTGGGACCCTAGGGACTAGCCCAAGTCCAGCCAGCCACTAGCCACCCAGTGTTAAACAAGCAGTGAGGGTGGAATGACATATTTCCAGAGCTCCTTTTTCCTGCGCCCAAGTGGTTAAAATGCATATGTTTATAGAATATTTTCTACTCAGGATCACATATTCTTTCGTTTCTGAAAGTATCGGCAGCAACTCGTATTATGCCCTGTACAGTATATGGTTTCTGAGGTTCTCCCCCAATATTGTATAGAAGGGGAGGGTAATTATCTCAGAAACATGGCATTTTCAATGGAAATGCCATAGAAGATAAGCATCTCAGTATAGTGCAAATAGTAGAATATGATGTTCAATAAATTAGTGCATGGGTTGGCCCTAACCTCTGGAAAAATACCTTTGTTTGCTGACATAAAGTTATCTGTTCCATGTTGCTAAAAAAAAATCATACAATGAAATGTTGATAAAAAAAAGCTGAATAGAAACTTAATTGTTAAAATATTGTAAAGAAATGACTGATTTTCACAGTACTTTAACTACTTGCTGGAAAGAAAGTACAAGTACAGTCTGTACAGTCTGCCTCAGGAATTCGTACACGGCATTGGTTATAAAGAGTCTTTATTCTACTTAAAATGTAGGGATTGTTCTGAGTGATTCAATTATTAGTCAAATAACATTACTAGATAGGTTTGGTGTTAAGAAATTAATTAACTACATTTTCTAATTGTTACGAGCCCTTGCTGTCAAATTGGTGTACATTATAGGAATTCATGAGGCCGACTGTACATCAATATTGTGGTGGATATAATTATTGGTAGGCAGTGAAGCAGTAGTGTTTGATATATTTTAATACAGTTATCATTTAGCATCAACATGGAAACTCATGGTGTGTTAAGGGGAGATTCTTTTGTTGGTGAATTGAAAAGTCTCTGATTCTTCCAAACTATTCTGAAGAAACAGTTATCCTATTAGAAACATTAAGGTCTTTTGTTTTCTGGCATAGTTTGCAGGAATCAGTTGCCCTCCAATTTACCAACAAGAGAAGAATCTCCCCTTAATGGATGGGAATTTACTATGGCAGGGGATGTAAGGGGTCATCTGGAGTCTGGTAATATTGATGGTGAGTATTGTACAATATTTATTTATAGGAAATGGTTACTGAGTGTGCAGCCACAATCCAAATTGTATCTGCACAGTGCCAAAGGAATATTTGAATAAATCTCTCAATGGATTCCACCTTATTGATAATAGTGGGAAATGTTTGGCATGATTGTTGAAACTAACTGATCATTACCTCTACTGGGTTAAAGTATTCAGAGCTTGGACAAAGTTTGGATATAGATTTTGGATTGTGACTCTCTCTCTGTTGTGTTTCCTTAATGAAGATGATAGCTGGTACTGGGGTGTCAACTGGTCATGGTAACTAATGAATGATACACCTTAACATTGTACAAAACCTGAAGGGCAGTAACTGCATAGAATATACAGGATGTTGGAGATGGAAAAGACATGATAAACAAATTATTCTGGTGGCTATATGAAAGAGTCTAAAGTGTGTTATAAAGGTGTGTCTGTTTTCCAATAATAATTTTAGTTACTACTGTATTATCAAAAAGTAAATGGATAGTGTGCAGAAAGGTGTCCCTCTCTCCATTTAACTTTCAGTAGCTGTATTATAACGGCAACTATTTAACAAGATAATTATGACCATGTTCTTTTAAGAATGAGCACAATGCAGGGTTTGCAACCAACCACAGGGGGATGAACGGACTCAGCTAAAAATAGGGAGGAGTCATCAGAGTATATATTAGAATGGGAGAGCTTGGTCAAGTGAGGTGGGACTGCTGGAATAGGAAGAAGTTAAATATTTTTTGCTGTGGCTATCCCCTTGTAGGGTGGGTGGTTCCCTGAGGAAACGAGGTGTCAGAGCTGTGAATAGACTGCAACTTTTGAGAATCAGACACCGCTTCATAGAGTACTGTAGATTTAGATTACCTTCAAGAATAATTTGCCAAAATCATGCCCTTTCCTCTTGGGACAATGTAGAATGATTCAATTTCTCCTGATCAGGGCCCGTATTTTTAAAATTTAAAATTTCAGCTTCACTCCGAAGGTGAGATTTTGTTGGTAAGTGTTCATTCATGTCAAAGAATAGATCTGGCTCTGCCTTGAAATCATAATACAGATTCATATTTCAAGAGAAAGAAAATGATACACTGCTTCAAAACCAGTCTGAAGCACTTTGGAAAGGTCAGTGTATTATAGACAGATGAATAAGTACAAACTATAAGATGAATTATAAATACTGGCCCTGATGTATAGATAAACAATAGTTCAGTACAGTACAGTAGGCCCTCGATTTAACACTTAACATATTTAACTACAGTATTCCCATTTAATACAAACCCAATACTGTAGACACTTAATTTATATAGAAATGAAAATCAGGAAATATCTGATGATCTTCAATGAGGGATCGAAGATAAAATGAAGTGGTGGATTCAAGTATTTATTCATGCTGTATCAAGGGTTTACTGTAGTTCATTTACAACTGTGTATTTTATAACACTTGATCACTAGCAATACTCTGGGTCATTTCTGCAAGTGAGAAGTTTGTTATACATTTTTGTACAGTAAGTTATAACCCACCTATTGTTGTAAGTTTTATTCCAGTGAGTCTTCCTGGGGGAAATAACTGATGATATTAGAAATGATCTGTTTACAATCAGAGTTGGTCATGATGCTCACTCTAATGTTTGGTTAAAGAACGACTTTAATCCATCAATATTTGAATGTACAGTACAGTACTGTATATCAAAGGTGTTAATGTTATGTCAAGGTGTTAGTTGAATTATGATTTATATTGATATAAAACTTTCATATATTGAAAGATGTTCACTACTGTATTTATTTATTTGCATTGAATCATATTTTATGGTTCATATTCAATATACAGTAATTATTTCTTATTGAAGCAAAAATTTATTTATTTAATTAGAGTATCTGCATTGCTGTTTGGCACATTTGAAGTGTTACTTGTATGGAATTATGGTACAGGTTGGTCTCCCACTTGGCTAGAATATGGGTGTACTGTACAGTACAGTTCTTTACTGTCACTGTCACTACTGATGAGGGAAATATTCTGAATAAATATATATCGAGTTGAGGAAAAGGGCATCTAGCACCTCAAATGGCAAGTGTAGATGATGGAGCAATGTATGAGGCAAGGACTATAACAGAGCCTATAAATGTGCACCACTAAGTTGTACATAGTGGGTGGGGTTATATAGGAGTACTCTACAGAGAGATGGGTGGGAGAGGAGCAGGGTGGGTTTAGGAAGGGAAGAGGGTGTGTGGACCAGATTTTCTCCTTGAGGTGTGTTGTGGAAAAGTGTCTGGAGAAGGGACAGAAGGTGTATGCTGCATTTATGGATTTGGAGAAAGCGTATGACAGAATTGATCGAGAAGGTCTATGGAAAGTACTGAGAATATATGGAGTGCCTGGGAAGTTATTGAGGGCAGTGGATGTGCTGGAGAGTGTGAAGAGGAACACCTTGAGGTGGTTCGGTCATATAGAACGTATGGGGAGCGAGAGATTGGTCAAGAAGGTGTATGAGAGTGAAGTGGAGGGATGGAGAGGAAGAGGCAGACCCAGAACCAGATGGAAGGATAGAGTTAAGAGGTATATGAGCGAAGGAGGCATTGGATGGGAGGAGGGATGCCAGTTGGCAAGGGATAGGAATGCATGGAGGCATTTCATTTGTGGCCACCCCCCCGGGGACTAAGGCGTCTGGCAATAGATAGATAGATAGACTCTACTGTTTAGGAACTTTCACCATTTTTGGTGCACTTACACTCGATATTCTTGCAAAAACTAAGTACAGTACTGTACAATTCATAAATATACAGTAATTGAAATTTATAAAAATATAAGGGAACTTATAACAAAATTAGATATTCATGCTAACTTAAGGAACATCGCAAAGTAGCAGACTCGCACAGTAGAAGTAGGATAACAATCTGTACTGTATTTCATATGCATTCAAATTCAGTTCAAAGTTGTATGTTAACTATGGACTAGATTATAAAATATTACTTTAAGTTACCAAAGAGCAGGCATCCCCTCTTTGGCCCTACCAATTCCTTTAAGGAAAAATACTATTGTGTTACCTTTAGGAGTATAGATTTACTCTTCTTTATTCTTGATATTCTTGTTATGCTAAAGCTGTAACTTGCATTTATTGAATTATGTTGCATTGTACTTAACTTATTTGCTGGTCAGGGATTCTGTTATGTGGTAATACTGAAGCAGCTGAAACTCTGTAAGTGTGGTCAAACAAAAAGGCATATACAATTTTATTTTAACATCAAGAACTTGGTATTGCCTTTTACTTTGCATTACACTAGTTTTAAGTATATTATTTTAATGTACCTGCAAACACTTTTCATGATTATGTCATTCAAAGCCTTCCATGAAAGTGCAGTAATGTAGTTTTTAAGGCTAGGATGTAGTAGTGAGGTGTCTTTGAATGACAAAACACAGCCTAGTTGTGTTGACATGAAGAGTGAAAGTCAGGCATAACCAAGGTGAGAAGTTACACTCCTGATCTCTACCCATAGTTTTATCATGTGCTTTATATATATAATGATAGAGAAAAGATTTAGTAGTTCTAGTGCCTATTAGCATTTTTTTTATGTATAGTTTTCTATTGCTTCAGACATTGCAAGTACACTTATAGTACAGTACTGTAGTTATATTTTTAGGTGAAGAGGTTGCAGTCCATTTGTCTTCCACATATTTTTTACCTTTATCCGTGAAACCAGTCTTGCTGTTTTTGTGTCTAGGATTGTTTATTTGGGATGATTTGGAAGGATAATGCTTTCTTTAAACTATGCCAGGAAACAAAATCCCCCCCCCCTCCCACTATGAGAGTAGTAGATATGTATTACAGTATAGCAGCGTTTGGAGTACTGTACTACATAATACTGTATAGTACTCCAATATGCCCACAACCGGGTATTCTCCTTAATTAACATACACCGAGTAAATACTGCATTGGATCTTGCATTTTGATTAGTTTTATTTTGAGGTTTGTTTGCACAGTCTCATAGCACACAGGTACCTGTATTATACTTACATTCTAGTAAACTTTTAACACCTAGAAGACAGGAGGATATTTTACTGTCTTGTTGATCCCTAAAGATTATACTATACCTTGTAAATGGCAAGTACAGAAATAGCAAGTTAGTACCTGTATAAAGTCATTTTTATGTAATGTTGATCTCGCATATAGTTAATTGTAATTCTCACACTCTTGCATTTACAGTACAAAACTGTACATATATACATATTTCCCATAATATAGAACACTGAAGGGAAATCCAAGTGTAGTACAGGAATAAGAAGGAATGTCTTATGTTCAAAAATAATTATTGAAAGTTATGAACTATAATGTTAGGCTTTAACACTTTGATCCCTGTGTAGAAAAAAGTACAAGATACTAATACAAAGTCTAGTACTGTAATGTAAGGAAGTTTAGTACTGAACTACTGTAGCTGATGGAGAGAAAAAGATATACATATTTTGTCACAAGAGATTTTTATGGTATGTGTGTGTGAAAATGTTGACCTTTACATACAAACAAATTGCCCAAAGACTTACAGTACTTCCCATCACCATTTTTATTACAATTTTAGCATGTACTGTATAAGATATCAGAGTATTTAAACAATGAATTGCAATAAAAACATAATTATGAGGTTAATAAGTCATTCTGCACAAGTGAATTCATATTAGGTTTGCCTAATGTTCCTGTTTTGTAGAATACAAATTTGGGTACATAAAGTTCCTTGGGAGAGCTTACTGTTAATAATCAACTCTGTCACTGTCAAAATTAGTAAATGTGTGATTTTGCAGTACAGTACATAATTACAGTATACTGTACATAGTGATGTTGATGTAAGAGAACGCATGTTGTTGAAGTTCCTTGAGCTGTCTGGCCGAGAAGCCCCAAGAACACATGTAATATTGTCTGCTTTCCACAGCAAGAGATGTCAACAAGGATGCCCATAGAAAACTCTCATCATAATTTGCTTCCCTGGTGCTCTTAGTGTTGTTTGTTTCAAATTTACAGTTTCAATCGGTGTCTACTAATTTTTTCATGAACTGGGTACCATTCAATAATTTTCCATCCTTCAGGGACTTAGCAATAAATAAGCATCAGATGGACTTCCATAATGACTGCTGTAAATCAGAAGCATGTAGTAAAAACTTGAATGCTATAACAGCAGCCATTGTACAACAGGTATTATAAGGGCCATATGGAAGAACATCCATGGTGTTAACGATGGCGTGGTACTGGTACAATGACTGTTGTTTGTCTATGGAGTTGTTGTACCAGAACCACGTCATCATTAACACTACTTACTGATATTATTTGAATGAGCTTATGAAAGTATGGTTCATAAAATTATATCCATGTATCCATCAGTGGATCCGATAAGAGTGTGAAATATTGTTAGATTTTCTTTGTGTTTATAAAAGGGGCTGTGGGATGTGGTTTGGACTTGGTGTGGGATTGTTTGATTGTTTTGTCCTCTTCACTGGTTGGTTATACTGTATATGAATTTTTTTAACTACAGTATATATATTTACATATTATTTCTTGCTTTTTTAAGAATAATGTTTATAATAGTTTATGTAGAGGAGGTACAGTTGAGCAAGTAGAAAGTGCAAGAAAAAAATTATTGTACTTGGCAATATTTCTCAGTTTTTTTTAATTAAACCAAGACTCCAGAGCCAATGTAAAGTGAAATGTAACTGACTGAAATTTTGAGTGGTATGCTACATGTGGCCATATACACTCATATTTTATTTGCACTGTCTACTTGCTCAACTGTACAAGTGCAGACAAATCAGTTGTTGTTGTGTACTTTCAGTGTAGGTGTACTGACTGACTGACTGACTTTGGACAACATTCAGTCTGAAAAGCTTTGTTGTATCCCTTGCTTTTGATATATTTTCCCTATTATGAATTACATTAAGGGTATAAACAGACTGAAAACAGATCACATCTTTTAGGTAATATATGTAAACCACCAGATATGATCAAAGTCACATAACAAAGAGACTTTTTATGTCCTTCTGTGCAGTCATTTTCAGAAACAATAATGCTAATCACTGATGGTTACATTTTGTTTCAGGAATGTATCTATGCCAGCCATTTGCAGAACAAAGAGAACAGAAACAAGTAGTTGATAAAAGCAGTCAGTGACACACATGTTAACTTTAGGCAAGTGTTGGTAACTGTAGTCTCCACTAGAAGAGTACAAACTACTGTTAGGACTCATAGTGTCTTTTATTTGTGATTGCAGATTATGACATAGCTAAACGAATTAATAATGGTTTGGTTGACTGGTTGTTCACAGGCACTATCCAGTACAGTTGCCTACTACAATGTACTGTACTGTGATTTTAATTCAAGTGAGGTATGTGAGGACAAGGTAGGAAAAAAAAATTACTGTAAACAGTATTCACAAATACAATTATTTACTATACTGTATACTCAGCTCCTTAATACATCTGGTACTACCTTTGTTCAATATCATGTACCTGTTTTGTTTCCTTGCATCAGAGGCTGTGCAGCAACTCACCAAAGATGATGGAAGAGCCAGTCAGCCCAGCCCAGTACCTGTGCTGGGGGGCATCATACAAGCATAAACCATATTCTTTCATCCTCTCGTCAAGTTAAGGCTACCACTGTTCTCCAGCACTTGTTATTTAAGAGGGCTGGCAGATAATTGGAATTCTGAATTGAGAAAATTTTGATCTGAGGATGGAAGAAGGACACAAAACAAATAAACAGAAATCATGCTTGTGTGATACTCCCTTTTGTTATGGAACCAGAGGCACCTCATATCTGTCCTTTCTTGAACTTTGTGCTAATTTGGTTATGTTTATGTGACCTGAGAGTTCATTATTATGTCACCTGTTCATACAATAACCCAAATAAAACTCAGAATAAAGTAGCGTCCATTTCTGTATTGCACAGCATTGGTTGTATGCTACATGGTAGTACAAGTTGATAGGTTGTGTGTATGTACAGTACAGTACTTGTATATTATTAGAATGTAAAAAGTGCTGGGACATCCAACCATAAATTGCCACCTGTTTTCCCACCTAATTAGGAGGAATTGGTAGCCTGCAATTCATTGATAATAGCCTGGTTCTCCTTGTTACTGTACTGTACCATATCCCAGTGTAGTTTTTCATATCTCAACCTTTCATCCGGCCTCACATCAGACTACTGTATTCTTTCCTTTGACTGTCAGCCAAAGTTTTTAGAAAATTAAATAGAGAACACCAGGGACTCTTAACTAAGCAAATGTTTCCTGAGAACAGAGCTATACTGTTTGAGGATAGAGGAAATGGGAGGATAAAAGAAATGGGTGCTAACTGGTTCCTGAGACTTGATGCTCGGTCCAACTCACCACCGACAAACTCAGACTGAAAATATTTATGAATTATATGGTGAAAAAAGTCTTTGAAATTGAGTGACTTATTACAAATTATGTGCAAATGAATGAACATGGGTGATATTTTCTGTACTTGATAAGAAATATTCATATAGTGCAAATACAAATACAAACAGTAATGTCTTATTACAATAAGTAAACAGGTGTGTGGTTAATGTAAGGTTTATGATTAGAATAAAATATAGATGAAAGCTTATGCATTGACAATTACTGTACAACCAGAAATAAATTACATATACTTGTAGTGATTCTCAGTGAGAAATAATCATGTGTATTTTCTCATTTACACTGTACTTGGAATAAAGTCCATCTGTTAATTATAACATTACAATATGGAAGATGATTTTTATGCATATTTTGTAACAAATTTTACCATACTACAGGAGTTCCAGTCTGGTTTTAGTTGGGAGTAACAAAGTTATTTTAAAATTTCCTTAAAATTTTACCAACTCTGTATTTATCAAATCTGTATGGTTACAGTAAAGTACAGTATTTAAAGTTATGTTGTAAACATCATTAACCTACTGTATTTTTATGTACTTGATTGGCCTACTGGGTTATTAATAATTGATGTATATATACTGTAGAACTGTAATGTGCTGTAGTCTTTCCTCAGGTTTGGAAACCACAAAAGTAACTCAATAATTCTTCTTAAGCATAACCAGATACATGTAGTTACAAATGCATTTACAGGTATTTAGTTTTTTTTCTTTTGCATGCAGTTCAAATAGGTAGAGTAATATAATATATTGTTAGCAGGTGGAGGGCTACTAATTCCATAATAATAATCATATATATTCATTAATTAACCCTCACAGTTAAACTCCCCCATTCATTCTACTCTCATCCTTTTCCTTCCTCCATCCCAACTCTCATTCACCCTCAACATAACACAAAAGGGGTCTCCTTCACTCCCAGTAGGCCTACCCCTCAGCAGGATAGATACCCCTTCATCTTCTGTTCCCTCCCCTCGGTTTACTGACCCGTTGCCACTCTTTATATTATAGTACTCCAACTAATGTCAGACAATTTAATAAATTAATATCCTCAGCCCTAGTCTCAAGCTTTCAGAGTATAGGATAAATATTATTACTTGAAAGTAACCTAAGACTGAGAGGACCATAAAATGTGTTTAGACTGTAAGACTGTAGATTCCTCTACGTTATGCTACAGATCAGATTTCCCCTGCTTATACTGTATATAATTATATACTGTATATGAGGCGCGTGGTGACATAGGGAGCTAAGCGCCGAAAATAAAAAACGGAGAAAAACGCGATCAATGTTTTGCGACTTTCAGAATGTGATATCTCCGGAACGGATTAAGATAGAAAGCTCATTTATGTCTTAAATGAAAGCTTAGGATGTCTACTTTAAGTCTGCCATAACATTTAGCTTGTTTTCTTAACACTTTCTGAAAGAGCAAACTAACATGACGCTTAGTTCCCGCTCCTGACTCACTGGGGACGAGACAGACCCGCACATGTTAAGGGCGATTTTACCTTCTCTTTTCCGTCATTTTCGACCTTGTTGGTGTCGGCGTTTAGTACTGGCGGTTACAATCTCTTGAACTAGAGGCTTGGGAGAAGATAATGCTATAATGGTACTTTGTTCTGCTTCCCACTTCAATGTGGGACAAGAGAAAATCTGGCGTTTAGTTCCTGGGTTGAGACGCGGCGCGCCATGACAAACCTTCATACGCCGCGGGCGATATACCCTTCTCTTTCCCGCGATTTTCGACTATGTTGTAGTTGTCGGATGGTTCTGGCAGTTACATCCTTGGAAAGTACATGTAGAGGCTTTGGGGAAGAACATGATGTACTTAACTCAATTTCGACCTGGGTGGCGCTTAGCTCCCTATGTCACCACGCGCCTCATATATACTTATCACTATTATGTTATCTGGCATTGTTTGGAGGAGTCGACTGACCTTCAATCTGATCACAACAGATGACACTTAAGTAGCCTATAGCCTAACATTTATTATAATATGAGCGCCCACTAGATATAACGCAAGTCACAATATATATTCCTACATACTATACAGTACAAGTATGACAAGTTATTGATCGTTGGTACAGTTACAGACATACAAAACTGTTACGCCAGAGAGGGGACCGTCCCACTCTTCAAATGTCTAATGTGTATTAATGGTGCCGAGCCGGTGATGAATGATATGATGATGATGAAAAGAAAGAGCAGAAATGATGATGTTGCCATCAGTGTGTTGTTTTGGTAGTACTAATTTCACTGTTGGTGTCACACCGCCATATGTTACTTCCTGCTGATGATCATGCTGCTATGCTTTGTTGGCTTCTGAAACACTGATGATAATATTAAGTTAACGCATGGTACAAGCTTATTGAGTCATCGTTATCAGTCATTACTAATTACATAGCTTTCAAGTGTTCTTACCTTTGGTGGCTTTTGCCTTTGTTGGATTCGTTCCACGGCTGTACTTTATCGGTGCCAAATATCATGTACTGGGTGACACATACAATGCCAATGAGGGCCCCCGTCCCGAACACAGTACTCCAACCCTTTAGTGTTTGCTGCAGCCAGGGGAAGTGAAAATATGATTACTTTGTTCATCATCAAAATCATACAAAGTTCTATAACTTATATTCATTACAACTCCACTCCTCAAACTAAGGATAGTATCATAGTAATAAAGCCCGTATGATCACGTATGATATGATAGCTATCGTCATTATCATCTGAAGCATAAAGGATAAATAATAATAATATTTGCCTTAAATCAAGTGGAATACACACGTTATCATTAATGATGAAACCAGTTATAGCTGGAGCCAAGAACCCCGTTGCAGACCCTAAAGTATTGGTCAGTCCCTTCAAAGATCCGGCGAAATTTGGTGCAATGTCTTGTTCTGAGAGGACCGCCCCGCTATCCAGTGCTCCCAGCGAACTCACAGCAGCACTCATCACCACGATGGACAACACCTTATTACAATCCACCCATATCATCGTTATCAACCCCAGGGAACACATGTACATTGCTGTTGGGGAGTCGACAAACAAAATCTAAGGTAAGTTCATACGCAGGAAGGGAGGGACAAGTTTTGATTTTTTTTTATCATAATCAAGAACATTCATGGTGCATACGATGGCATGGTACCGGTACGATGACTCCATTAAAAAACAATAGAGCATTCTTACCGGTACCACGCCATCGTATAGAGGAGTTTCACGTGACGTCAGCAACTGCTATCAGCTGATCAAAGTAAACAAACCCGCTAGCGCCTAGCGGCCGCCATATTGGAGGGCAATGGAGGGCTCATATTTAAGGACCTCCACTCTATTATCGTCTTCTCAACAAGCATGGTGCTTAGCTATTGTGCAGTTGGTTGCAAGAATAGGGCCGGGAGGGGTTCTGTGTCATTTTAACAATTTCCAGCTAACCAGGAACAGCAAGAAAAATGGATAGCTGCTGTGAAGAGATGGATGGCAACCAACTCATTACACCCGCCTCTGTAGTGATCATTTATTATATTTTGATATAATATGATGTGCTTTGAATGCACCTGGTGATTATATTTGTTGGAAAATCTGTATGTATTATTGGAAGGGGGCTATTATCAGGTCAGGTAACGTTATAGTGAATAATGTAAGAAACTAGGAAGTTAAACTTGGAAATTATTTGGTGCTTTGAATGAAGTTATGGTTATAAATAACTATTTATGCAGCAAGGACAGTAGATAAAGGTATAAAACCTCATTAGCAGTATCACTTATATATGATCACATAATTTTTTTACTTATTGGGTGAGCATGAGCAGAGTACTGTAAGCAGTATTCTGAATATCTTGGGTTAGGTTAGGCCTAGTGCTGGTTTGAGTAGGGGCAAGTGACCTGGGAACCAGAACACAAGTAATTTCCATCACAAATGGATATCAGACTCGATTAAATGTTACATACACTTATATGCTCTAACAGAGGATTGTCTCTAACTAAATATAGACTAAAAATAGAGACTCCAATCCACTCTCACCGGACTTTGTACCATCCATTTTCCACCACACACCAAATCACAAGCAACATCAGAGACATCAGGCGATGGAAAACTTTGAGAAGAGACAGATCTCTTATATTGTTAATGAATAAATGAACACATTAAGTACACAGAGTTGTAGTTATTCCTTATTTTATACAGTATAGAGTAAGTGGGAGCAGGCATAATAGTATAGGGTGAAGAGGACATGTCCTGCCTGCAGATTTTCAGGAACATATACTGCCATAGATGTTGGAGTGGGTACAGGGTACTAAGGCTAGTGGTAGTCTTAAGAACCATCCTTAGGCCTACAGTAGACAGAAAAAAAGGTTAGAAAATATATGTAAATATCATGGTATGCAGTGACTGGTAGCTCACTCGCGGACAGTTCCACCAAAGGACGACCGTTTTCCTTTGTTATATACGGGTCATTGCCACCAAAAGCACTTATCTTTTCAATATATTGGACCTTAGCTTCACTGTCAAGCGTTCTTGCATACTGACTGAGAACACGGGATGAAGAAGGGCCTTCCATTGCATACAAAGTTAGGTCCAATGATCAATGTTTACATTCGAACTGCCCTCCAATATGGCAGCCAGTATATCCCTTGAAACAAAAGCGAAGCGCTGGTGACGTCACAGAAAGCCCTCTATATTATAACCAAGAATTCTAAATTTCTAATACTAGAGCCATATTCAAGAACATCCGTGATGTATACGATGGTGTGGGGTAACGGTACATACAACGGCTCTCTTTCTTCGTCTATGGAGCCATCGTACCGGCACCACACCATCGTATACACCACGAATGTTCTAGAATACAGCTTGTACTGTAACTTTAATTATAACTCTCTCTCTCTCTCTCTCTCTCTTTGTAACTTACCAACGCCCGTGGAGAGTTTACGAACAGTCTTGACAGTAATGATGTTCCTGATGGTGAGTTGGTAGACCATTGTACTCCAGGCCAGAGTGGTGAATATTTTGATGATGTGAGGCAGTGATGAAATGAGGCCATTCTGTAGGAGGGTTCACATATAAATAATTTGATTGGTTTTTATGTCTCGAACTCTGTGCATACTTTTCCTGTATATATATATTGTTTATATTATGTCTATAACTCGGTACATACATGTTTTCTTATTTTATTTATATATGTCATGAATTGGGTACATTTCCACCTACTCGGTATTACTTTTATTTTGTTTCATGTCTTTAACTCCGAATTTTTGTTATATTCCCGCTATATTTATTTTACTTGCGTCTAAAACACGGTAGCCTATATTTCTAGTATTATTAATTTATATACGTCTCGAACACGGTAAATTTGTCGTATTTTTTCTTACATCACCAACACGTCTAACTAACTTAGGCTATTTACAGTGATCATATGCTACTCCACCTGACACACACACATTCACACACTATTTACAGTAATCATATGCTACTCCACCTGATGGGACTTCACACATTCATACACTATTATGCACCTCACTCCACAATTACATCGCCTCAGTGATCATTAAAAAACAAACTAAACGGAATTATAACACTGTCAATCTCGACGTCTCGAACCCAATAGGGGAAGGGGGGGGGGTATCGCCTGCAGTGATGTGAGCGATACTTTAAGGGTTTGGGCGCCCCTTCGGCCCCAGCCACTCCCTTTCAGTTCTTCAACTGTCCCTCTTTCCATTTTATTTCCTTCCTGTTTGCAGTCACATCTCTCTATCACCTTTTTTATGGCACTATATGACCTCGCTGTTGTGGCGCCTAATGTCAATGAATCAATCAATCGATGTGTTGAATGTTACTGCCCCAAAAAAACAAAACAAAACGGAACTAACACTGTCAATATCGAGGTGTTGAATGTTACTGAAGTAGGTGGGGAGCATAGTGAGTAATAGGTAGCTCTCGTAACAGTAGCCAAAGGTCGTCACCATAAGCGTCCAGAAAGGGATGGATGTGGCGATATCTCGGATGGGCAAAGGGGCTCTCTGCAATATTAAAAAAAAGTGGAGAAAAATCATTATGGAAAGAGAAGTTGAGCAAATAACGATAAAGGTTTGTTCAGTAAAAGTGGTCAAATCATCTTAAAAGTTCAGTAGAGTAAAGAATGATGAAGATTTGTCCAGTAAAGTTAAGTAAATCATAATAAAGGTTAGAATTTAGAATAGCAAAATTGGTCAAATCATGATAAAAGTTCAGTAAAGTTTAGTAGAGTAAAGTTGAACAAATAATCTTATTTGGGTAGCGTATGTGAGAGAGAAACCTTGTCCTTAAATTAAGGAAGAAATATATATGGTTTTGATAAATTTGTAGCAACTGATTCCTCTAAAGTCTAAACAATTAAAGAAAACAGGAGACCATTATTGTTATCATCTGACTCTGTTTCCTGTCATACTTTAGAGGAATCGGAGCACTCTAACATACCAAAAATATATTCCCCCCCTTAATTAAAGGCTTCACCTCTCACTCATGCTTGCTGTCCCACCTCACCTCTCACTCGTATATACGTGCTTACTGTCCCACCATGGTCCCACCTCACCTCACCTATCGTAGTTTTCTTTCACCCCCCAAACCAGCTAGTCGTCCACTCAGTTTCTTTTCTTGCATTATTTACCTTCTCTTGTATGACGAAGGTAGGCTATGTACAATTTGCAGTGATGTAGTTGAGTTCTGACCTTGTTATACTACATTATTTACCTTGTTTTGGTGGCGTTTCCTTACATTATTTACATTATTTGTGTAATGAAGGTGCAGTTGTAGGTGATGTCAGTATTTACCTTTTCTTGTGTAATGAAGGTGATGTCAGTATTTACCTTTTCTTGATGAAGGTGATGTCAGTATTTACCTTTTCTTGTGTAATGAAGGTACGGTTTGAGGTGATGTAGGTTAGCTCTGCCCTCGTCATAGTTGGGTGTTGCTCGGGCAGGTCGTGGGCCAGCAGGAACCAAGGTAACCCCCACGCCACACCCAACCCACCAGAAACATAAAACACAGACGGCCAACCCCCAAGGAAAGTCGTCTTACACAGCCACCCACCTACAGCCATACCCAGGATGGTTCCCAGAGCTGTACCTGCAGATAGATAAATAGATAGATAGATTTATTGACCACATGTACAGTCGCGAACCAAAGTTACGGACCCCCCTTGGCTGACAGGAAGGCGAAGACAGTGTTAGAGATATGCTTAACGATCGGACAAACTGGTGTATCGAGTTGGTAACGAAACAATGTGAGGTTCATTTTGACAAACCATGTGGGTGTGCAGAGAGAGTGAATGTGGGTGTAGAGAGAAGAGAGTAAAGGAAAATCTGATAATTATCCCATGGGAACAGTCACATGGCATTAATTCCTAGTAATGACTTTGAAATACCGCCCTACATCCATTTGAAAGCAGAGCGGGAGACCTTCACTGATGGCCAGCCAATAGTCAACTGCCCTTTTGCCTACGTCACAGATTCACTCACCCTCCAGGTGGGAGGTGAGGAGCGCAAGTGTCCCGCCTGGTATATCTCTTGGCCTTGCCCTATACAGGGTTCATATAGATAGGGTTAGCCAAGAGAGGAACGAGTTTAGGCCACCTCTGCGCACCCCATCACAGGTGCCCAACATCCGTCTCTCTCTATCGCCCAGCTCAGTTTATATCTGTCAGCCCCTTGGGTAGGATGTGTTGTACTAGTATGATTCGCACTGCTAGAAGCAGTTCTCTCTCTCCTGAACGCAAATACAATGTTTTATTTGGTCTAGTCGCCCCCACCCCCCAATCGCCTCATTTTTAGGACATATAATAAATTATATACACTCATACACCAAAAAACAATGATGAGAGAAGTCTGTACGAGCGAGCGACCCAACACAGAATGGGTTCATGGCTGCGAGCAGGGTTGTCATGAAGTATTTGTGATATTACCTTAAAGATTGGGTTGAAAATACGTTAGATGTAGCCAAATTACCATAGATCCTGAAGTAGGTGACCATATCGACGTTTATGAACCCTTGACACATGATATTTTTATGAAATTATAATAGCTTTTTACAGCAATGCATTTTTCTCTTACGATAACCCATGAAATAACGGAAGCATCGATAAAAATTAACTTAGATGGTCAAAACTTTACTTTAAATGGTCCCAAATTACGCTAATCTAGAGTAATTACCTTAAAAATGAGAGCATTGGCTGCGAGGCCACGGGATCCTTTGACGTCACGTAGCTCCGCCCCAAATCTGTCTCTTGGCTAACCCTATCTATATGAACCCTGGCCCTATAGATGGTGTTTCGTAGCAATATTTGAAGGACTCATTTATCTCCAATTTACTGACTACAACACAAGGTCCTTAATTAAAACTATAAAGGGGGAAGTTTTGTGTTGGTAATTCTGGAGTAAGTGAATCCTCCAAACAATTCCAAGCAACGGAACACCATTATTGTTGTTCATCTGGTCCTGTTTCCTGGCATATTTTGGAGGAATCAAGGCACTCCAATTTACCAAAAAAGAAACTCTCCCCTAACGTATGACGGTGTATGTCGTCAGCCGGTCTCTAAGGGTTAAACTCACCTGAGAAGACGAGTGCACAGTATGATCCTCTTTCCTTAGGGGGTATCCAAGCTGCCATTATAGTGCTGATGGAGGGGAAGATAGCACCCTGAGTAGTAGTAGTAGTAGTGGTAGTAGTAGTGGTGGTAGTGGTAGTGGTGGTAGTAGTAGTGGTGGTGGTAGTAGTAGTAGTAGTGGTGGTGGTGGTGGTGGACAGGGGGAAGGAACTGAATTAAGGGGGTGTGGGTGTAGGGGACAGGCTTGGGGGTGCGGGAATAGGGGACAGGCTTGGAGGGGTAGAAAGCCTGTTCCCTATTCTCGCACCCCCCTGACTCCCCCCCACCTCAAGCCTGTCCCCCAATACCCCGCAACCCCCCAAGCCTGTTCCCCTATTCCCGAACCCCCTTAATGGGAAAATTTTGTATTGATAATTCTGGAGTAACTGAATCCTCCAAACTATTCCAAGCAACAGAACACCATTATTTTTGCTCTTCTGGTCCTGTTTCTTAGCATACTTTGGAGGAATCAAGGCACTCCAAAGTACCAAAAACGAATTACCACCTTAAGGGGAATATATAGATTATCCCTTCTCCACTTTTTCCTCCCTATCTTTCACTTCCAATTGTTCCTTCTCCTCCTCCTCCCCTTCTGTTTCCTTTTTCAAATCCTACCTGTATTCAATCCTTCAAGTTCCCTCCAATCCTGCCTGTGTCAAGTTCCCTCTAATCCTACCTGTTTCAACCCCTCCTTCAAGTAGGCTACCCTCCAATCTTACCTGTGTTCAATCCTTTAATTACCCTCCAATCCTATAATCCTTCCAGTACCCTCCAATCCTACCTGTGTTCAATCCTTCAGTTACCCTCCAATCCTATAGTCCAACAATTACCCTCCAATCCAATAGTCCATCAATTAATACCTGCTTGTGTGTCTGTCTGCTTGCCTATTTACCTATCTATCTACCTGTCTGTTTAATTATACCCTCCAGTCTTACCTGTGTCAATCCTTCCAGCACCCTGAGAACAATGAAGAGGTCCTTGGAGATGGAGGCACAGAGGGCAGAGAAGAGGGAGAGGAAAGAAGGCACAACCACCCCGAGGCCAAATACAAGACATCCCCCAAAGTACTCTGCTGCTCGGCCCCCTATGAAGTTACTGGCCGTGTACCCATAGAAGAAAGAACCCAGTATGATGCCCTGCGTACGGGAGTCCCAGTCGAAGTCACCGTCCTGTACACACAAGTAAGAGAGAGAGAGAGAGAGAGAGAGAGAGAGAGAGAGAGAGAGAGAGAGAGAGAGAGAGGAGAGAGAGAACACACTTGATAATAAGGTTATAAACATTGCCGTTCACCATATAGTTATAACATAGGTTTCTATTCACAAAACATGTCCAGAAATACATCGATCGCCATTCAGATGTATCAAACGATTATTAGCATTTATATGAGTATGTTCACAAAGCATGCCGAAAACTACAGCACCATTAACTTCAAATTTAGTAAAGAGTATGATAAAAAAAAAAAACTACCCCGAAATAGATTACTTACCTTGCATCGCCTTTCAGTTGTAACAAAAGATTATGTATTTTAAGAACTAATAATAATTACTGTACTCCGCCATCCAGTTAATTAAGGGAGTTATTATTCACTTTCGGTAGGCCTACATTAGAGTGCCTTAAGGGGGTAATTCGTTTATTGTAAATCTGAAGCAACTGAATCCTCCAAACTATTCCAAGCAACAGAACACTATTATTTTTGCTCTTCTGGTCCTGTTTCCTGGCATACTTTGGAGGAATCGAGGAGCTCCAATGTAACAAAAGCGAATTACCCCCTTAATAATGATGTAGTCAGAAAATTAGAGGTTTGCGAGTCCTTCAAACATTGCCACGAAACACTACCTATATGGAAGGAGCTTGTTTCGTGGCATAGTTAGGAGGAATCAGAAGCCACCAAGTCTGGTACACGATCACAGGGTCCTTATATTCCTCCAAAGTACAGTATACCATGCAGCAGGAAACAGGATTATGGAAAAATATTAGAAATAATGGTGGCATGGTGCTTGGAACAGTTTGGGTGAATTAGTTGCTCTAGATTTACCAACACCATTTTCCCTCTTTAAAAACAAAAACATAAATGATATTAATAAAAGATTAGGTTTCACTGATTGGCCAAGAGTTCCGATAATAATGATAAGGATATAAATGTCAAGGTAGGCATAGAAAATTGTAAACTGTAATAATAATGATGAGGAAATGTCAAGGGAGGCATGAAAAAAAATAATAATAATAATCTTTGTAAAAATAGCAATTGTTGTGATGTACAGTCGTCGGCAGAAGTCGTGTCGCCTCACCTGCTTCACCGAGACAAGCAGTGTTCATGGACTCGAGAAATACACACACACGTTTTCTACACCTAATAATCATGAGTCTATGAACATCGCGTGCCTCGGTGAAGCAAGTGAGGTGACAGGACTTTTGCCGCCGACTGTACAGTAGGTCATATAATATTTATCAGACTTACGAATCAGCAGAGATAGCTGGACACATTTCTCTGATAAGGCTAAAGTGATTAATTAAGAGGATATGTAGCACCTTGATTTGGGTGGTAAGTGTGGAGCAAATTATTCCTCCAAACTATATATTCCAGGCAACAGGATACCATTATTTTTCTTCATCTGGGTCAGTTTTTCCTGGCATACATACTTTGGAGGAATCAAGATGCTATATACAATCTATTAAAGGTATACCATTGATACAAATTCATTGATACAAATTAATCCTACGAGAATTTTTAAAAGAGATTAGGGTTGTTTTAGACTGAATGTCTAATTTATTTCCTAATACTTTCGTGTCTAATTTTAATGGATAAGGAACAACAGCGTGTTATGAGGAGAATACTAATAATAATAGTATGTGTTTCGCTGAACAGTCACGAACACTAACAAGTATCCAGGTGTGCTTCGAATACCTATATAGAGACAGTAAGTAAATCCACAATACAATAATATCTTCATTGGAATTAGTTCGTTGGTGAATTTGGACTGTTCGAAGCTTCAACCATACCTGTATATTTATTAGGTGTGCTTCGAATACCTAGAGACAGTAAGTATATCCACAATACAGTAATATCTTCATTGGAATTAGTTCGTTGGTGAATTTGGACTGTTCGAAGCTTCAACCATAGCTGTATATTTATTAGGTGTGCTTCGAATACCTAGAGACAGTAAGTAAATGCACAATACAATAACATCTTCATTGGAATTAGTTCGTTGGTGAATTTGGACTGTTCGAAGCTTCAACCATAGCTGTATATTTATTAGTGCTCGTGACTGTACTACTCTTTCAGCTGGTAGTGGTCAGTCAGAAAGAAACAGTAGCAAAACATTCTCTATCCATTAAGGTGGTAGTTCTTTTTTGGTACATTGGAGTGCCTTGATTCCTCCAAAATATGCTAGGAAACAGGACCAGAAGAGCAAAATTAATGGTGTTTTGTTGCTGGGAATAGTTTGGAGGATTCGGTTGCTCCAGATTTACCAACACAGAACTTCCCCCTTAAGGCTCCTCTCGTTCTCTTCTCATACTTTGGTGGTTGTGTTATTTTTTTTTATCCATGATTCTGTCAAGCTATTGCATATTTTTCTCATTCTGTTGAATATAGCTGTTTTTGTTTTGTTTATTTATCTTGTCTTGTTGATGTTGAAAGCTCTGTGGTCATCCCGTCCCATAATAATAATAATAATATGACTCAGCACATAATAATAATAATAATAATAATAATAATAATAATAATAATAATATGACTCGGCACATAATAATAATAATAATAATAATAATAATAATATGCCTAAGACTCACCCATAATAATAACAATAATAATAATAATATGCCTAAGACTCACCCATAATAATAATAACAATAATAATAATAATATGCCTAAGACTCACCCATAATAATAATAATAATAATAATAATAATAATAATAATATTTTAGACTCACCCCATAATCACTGTTGTTAGTATTGGTTACATTTGGTAGTGGACATTTATTGTTGAGGTCCTGTGCTGTTTCATTATCATCGTCCTTCGGTTTCGTGTCCACCATGGCCACTATAGCTATGGAGAGGATGAAGCGTACCATATAGGCCAGAGCTAACCCCAGGTATAAAAGTAAACCCAAGGTGTGTCTCGTTCCCCACCACGGTCCACTACCACCACCACTACCACCATCACCATCTGTAGCCACAAAACACATTACGTTATGTTGGTAAGTTAGATTAGGTTAGGTTAGTAAGTTAGATTAGGTTAGGTTAGTAAGTTAGATTAGGTTAGGTTAGGTTAGGTTAGTAAGTTAGATTAGGTTAGGTTAGGTTAGTAAGTTAGGTTAGTTAGGTTAGTAAGGATAGTAAGGAGGTTAGGTTAGGTTAATTATTAGGGTATAATAAGTTAGGTTAGGTTAGTTAATAGGTTAGGTTAGGTTAGTTAGTAAGTTAGGTTAGGTTAGTTATTAGGGTTTAATAATTTAGGTTAGGTTAGTTATTAGGGTTTAGTAAGTTAGGTTAGGTTAGGTTAGGTTACGTTAAGTTTAGTAAGTTAGTAAGGAGGTTAGGTTAGGTATTAGGGTTTGGTATGTTAGGTTATAGGCTTAGTTAGATATTTGTTAGGAGTCGGGGGAGCATTTTAACTTCACAACACATTAGGTTAGGTAAGTTAGTAAGTCTTGGTTAATTATTTTTTAAGGAAATATGCAGAGGTTATACAATTTGTTGTGGTTATGAAATTTGTTGTGGTTATAAAAATTTGCAGTGGTTATAAAATTTGCAGAGGTTATAAAATTTGCAGTGGTTATGAAAGTTCCAGTAGTTATATATACAGTATAACCCCTGACCAAATTTCAAGAAGGTACAAATCGATAGTGTTTGATAAGAAAATGACCACCACCACCACATTATCATCTCTACAAAAACAAGCCACCCACTTGATTGTAGTGTTATAACAATGTGTGTGTGTGTGGGGGGGGGGGGATTGACACCCTTTGATAACAAGTAAATACATTGTTGGTGTACATTTGTAATACACAACTTCTGACCAGAGTGTGAGGAGCAGAAAGCTTCGAATAATCCCCTGGTATTGATCATTTCCTCACCCATAGTAGTACTGTATACTAGCCTACACCTGTAGAGGCTGAGTTCGAATGCAGGGTATGTGTGTGTGTGGTGCCTGCCGTTCGTCTCTGGTCAGAAATTATGTATCACCAGTGTACAGTCGCGGTCATTATAATCATCCGTATAGGGGTAACTCATGTAAGAGTTTGACGGCTTCCCTCTGTTCCTTAGATGATAAACTTTCCAATAAATAGGTTAACTACCATCGTTTAATTTAATACAAGCAACTACACACTACTTAAAACAATAACATCATTGTGAACGTGAAAACCACAAAGCGAAAGTCATGGAAAATGAACCTCACACTGTCTCGTTACCAACCCGATACATCAGTTTGTCCGATCGTTAAGCATGTCTTTAACACTGTCTTCGCCGTCCTGTCAGCCAAGGGGGGTACGAAACTTTGGTTCGCGACTGTACATGACATTTCCCCCCTGTAAAACTTGACTCTCTCTCTCTCTCTCTCTCTTTAAGGGGGTAATACAGTGTTGGTAAATCTGGAGCAACTGATCCCTTCAAACAATTCCAAGCAACAGAACACCATTATTTCTGTTCATCTGGTTCTGTTTCCTGACACACTTTGGAGGAATCAAGGCACTTTAAGGCTCCCTAAGTGTATTATTCCCTTTATTTCACCAAAGTATGCCTGTAATCTGTGATAAAGACATACGATTTATCATAAATATATACATCAATAACGACAACACCAACACCATCCTCCAAAAGTCGTGCAACAATGTCGCTACTGTTCCCAAATATATATTATACTAGCTGCTCCGCCGCCCTTCGGGCGGCTAGGAGCCGCTAGCTCCTGCGGAGGGCTGGCGGCCTACGGCCGCCCTTCGGGCGGTGGATGCTATATGGAAGGAGCTTATTTGTTTCTTGGCATAGACAGGAGTAATCAGGCAGAAGCCTCCAATTTTCATACACGATCAAAGAGTTCTAAATAAACAAAGGATATAATAATACAACACTGATATGTAGCAAATGCAAACTGCACTACCACCACTACTACATCAACCACTACCACCTCCACTACTACTTCAACCACCACTACTACTACATCAACCACCACTACTACTACATCAACTACCACTACTACTACATCAACCACTACCACCACTACTACAATCACCACCACTACTACCACCACCACCACCACCACTACATCAACCACTACCACCTCCACTACTACCACCATCACCTATTCCCGCACCCCCAACCCCCCACCCCCCCACCCCAAGCCTTGCCTCACCTAGTGTATGTGTGTGTTTGTGTGTGTGTGTGTGTACGGTAGGGATGTGTGTTTGTATTTATGTGTATGTGTGTGTATGGGGCATGCTTAGGGTGTGTGACGGTAGGGGACAGGCTTTTTACCCCCCCCCCCAGCCTGTCCCCTATTCCAGCACCCCGCAAACCCCCCCACCCCAAGCCTGTCCCTTATTCCCGCATTTATAGTCTCTCTCTCTCTCTCTCTCTCTCTCTCTCTCTCTCTCTCTCTCTCTCTCTCTCTCTCTCACAGTCTAGCTAGCTATCTATCTCTACCTCTCACACACACTATATCTATTTTTCACTCTTTCTCCCCCCCCACACACACTATCTCTCTCTCACACACAAATATAACCAAACCCAGTATTACCTCTCTCGCTCTCACACACACACACACCCTCTCTCTCTCTCTCTGAAATTAAAAATAGAGATAGAGAGAGAGAGAGCCTGTGAGGGAGAGAGAGAGAGCATGTGAGAGAGAGCATGTGTGTGTGTGTGTGAGAGAGAGAGAGAGAGAAAGCTTGTGCGTGTCATAAATCCAGGGGTTCGAATCCCCCTCAAAACATTAACATTTTTTGAAAAACATGAAAAACATTTTTTTTATAGGTCCAAAACACTCCCCAAGTATTAGCGATCACACCCATGTAAAAATTTTCACTCTAGGACGAAGGATCTTGGCGTGCATAGAGGACACACACACACACACACAGAATTTCGGCTTTATGTATATAGATATATATATATTTTTTTTGTTTTCATTTACAAATGCTATTCTAAACAATTCTTGAGTTTGTGTATACCATCTGGTATATATATATATATATATATATATATATATATCCACGTCCACCAACATGACAGCTCTTCCCGCCAGTTTGGTCTGGACGAGCTACAAAGTCGCTGAACTGTCTCGATTGTCTAGCAACTGTCCAACAAAAAAGTCGAGAGAAAGTCCCGAGATTATGTGACAATCTCGATTGTAGGGAAACAATCCAGATACAAAGTTCCTAGAAACTGGAAGTTGGCTCAGGTTTTCCATTTTTAAGTATTTATGGGTCCTATAAACTGTAAAATCCGAGCCAAGTTTCGTCAAAAGTTGGCTCAGAGTTTCCATATTTCAACACTTCATCACAGCCAGTTAGGCTATATTACACCAACCTAACCTAACTCGGACTGTGGCAGACTATCCTGGACGCTGCTTGCACACCCTCCCCAGTACCCCCGGTTCCCAAGGCTCTCCCCCAAGCTTGTTGGATAGAGGGGCATGATGGACTGTCGCCCGACTACATCTGGATTGTCTCGCAACAGTCCAGATACAAAGTCCCAGGACTGTCTCCCGACTATGTATATCGGTGTGTACTAGGCTTTAGAATACCTGTACCACTACAAATACCACTTTAGGCCAATAATAATAAGAAAACACTTACCATCCAACTTAGTAGTAGTGGGAGTCTTGTAGGCAATGGTGTAGATATCTTTGCTTTGTGTAACGCTTGCCGTCTCGTCTCTGGTTTTCATGCAGTTTTCTTCGATTTCCAAACCCTCGTTGTCCCTTCCGTGGGTTTCTTCATCACGTGTAAAGGTTCCCATGGTTCTTGGGTTGAACGTCACAACAACAACAACACCTGCACGGGCATGTTTGAGTTAGGATGGTTAAGTGTTCGTAAATCTGGAGTAATTGATTCATCCAAACTATTCGAAGCACCAGGTCACCATTTATTTTTCTTAATCTGGTCCTGCTCCCTGACATACTTTGGAGGAATCAAGTTAGTCCAGTATATCAAAATTAGTGTAGCTGTCCCCTTAATTAAGTTAGGGTTGGTTTGCGGGGCTTGAAGGAGGTAATAAACTAACTTTTAGTACAGAACATAATTATACTAAAGAGCCTTAATTCCTCCAACAAATGTCACGAAATAGAACCAGATGAACAAATATAATAATGTTGTTTGGAATAGTTTGAAGGAATTATGCCGTTGCTCCATTTTTACCAACACTGTATACACGTTACTATAATAACTCCTTAAACATGCCACGAAACACCACCTTATTTTATTATATATATCGAAGGAGCTTGTGTCGTGGCATAGTCAGGAGGAATCAGAAGCCACCAAGTCTCATACACGATCACAGAGTCCTTATTAATAATGCCTATCGACTACGTAATGGTCATACCAGCAGCAGGTTGTCACAAGGAAACTGTCTGGATGTGATTTCATATATAGTTGAGTGCGTCTCTCTTTCGGATACACAGAATTATTAATATCTGAATTAGATATCCAGTGCCTCATAACGAAATACAATTATATAATCTTTGAAAGTAAATCTTGTGGAGATATTCTTTTGTAGGTGAATTGGAAGGTTACAGATTCATCCTAACTGTGCCAGAAAACAGACGGTCTCAATTATGGTACTGATAGGGGATCTACAAGTGTGTATAGACTGGAGGACTTGGAGACCTATAAAAGAATCTCCTCTTATACACCTACCTACTGCTGTCCCATAAGCAGGTCGTATATTTTTGTTACATACATTAAGGCTCCTTGATGCCTCCTAATTACAGTATGTATTTGCGGCCTGTAAATTACTCTGAAGAAATTAGGTGCTCCAAATTTACCAACAACGCTATAAATACATTCTCTTTCATATTGTTTCTCTACGCGTTCCTGGCCAATTATAACACATGATACAAACGTTCTACTCACTACAGAGGATGGTGGGGAAGTGTGTGTGTGTGTGTATGTATGTGTGTGTGTGTGTGTGTGTGTGTGTGTGTGTGTGATTAAATTATAGATAATGGCTGAATATATAATTATATATCTCTTCACTGATGTTTATGTGAGAGGTACCGTAATCAGTGTCCAAGGTTTTGCAATAGATGTATGAGAGTAAGTTAGACTTGGGCATTATAGAAAGACCCTGACGGAAGCTATGAGTGGTAATAGTAAACTACTTCAAGGATAAAAAGGCTATTCGTCGCTCAATTCGTAGACCTACTGCAATAGAATACAAATAAGGTTCAATAATACTACCCGGCACCCACTATCTTTTTATCTATGGTTTACCTCAGGGGTAGGGAGTATTATATTCGTTTTTTTCTGATATACTTTCTGTTAATTAAGACACCGGAATAATTGACCAAGGAATTTCATTTTTGGTGTGGGGTTTGGTTAGGGAATTATTTCGGCCAAGTTCAAACACGGTCATTTGGTGTCATTATACATGTTTTAGTATACTATGGCACTGTAAAGTCATGGTCTAATGTACTGCAACACCTTCCAATGAGATGGCTTCGAAAAATGATCCGAAACTATAGCTGTTGGTGTGTGCAATTTTGGTTCATAAAATTAACTCAAATGGGGACAAGCCTGTCCCCATATTCCCGCACCCCCCCAAGCCTGTCCCCTATTCTCACCCCCCCTTAATTAAATGTCTCAATTACCGCTAAACTAAGAAAAAAAAAGATCACATTTTCTTTTCAGAATTAATAAAGCATGCATATGCCAAAATTTCGGGTAAAAAATTCCGGACACCCTGTATATATATATATATATATATATATATATATATATATATATATATATATATATATATATATTATTATTATTATTATCCTTTTTTTTTTTTTTTTTTTTTTTTTTTCGTCGTCGTCGTCGCCGCCGCCGCCGCCGCCGTCGCCCCCGCCGTCCCGCCGTCGCCGCCGCCGCCGCCACCGTCGCCGCCGTCGTTTTTAATAAGTATTTTTTTTTTTTAATAATATATATTTATTTTTAAATATATATATATTTTTGTTAATTAATTTTTTTTCGTCATTTGCAAAAATAGATATTCAATATTTAATTCAAGGAAACTTTTTCCTTTACTAACTATGTATGCCCTGATATATGCAATGGTTTAGAGCAGTTCAGTTTCCTTAATTAACAATGGCACTCCTCTTGTTGTCTCATTGATACTAACTAGTACTTTACAAATTTTACTGGTACAATAACCAAGGAAGAGCATAAGGGAGAAAGGAAGCATATCCAAACCACCTCAATGTATTACACTTCACTCTCAACCACACCACACTCATTACCAATTGCTTTCTTACTCATACCACATCTCTCATACACACTCTCATTACTTTTTCCATCCCGACTTGTAAGTCCACATGCACCTCTCAAGTAACTCATTTCTACTGCACCTATTCTAGACTGATGAGCCCTACTCCATGTCCAGGGACTCGTGCCCCCTGGTGTTGTGATGGTTTGGCTCCCATAGCTGCCTTCCATGACAGCCTTCGGGGGTGGTTGAAGACTGCAACGCACACAACCACACTAGCCAACAACACAACATACACTCTGAGGGCACTTTGGGAAAGCCCGGTTCAGGCCATGGCCTTCCTCGAAAGCTCGTGGCTGCTCGGCCAGACAGCTTGAGGAACTTCAACAACAACTCCTGCCATAATGGTTACCTATAATGGCTGAAGACCTAAAACACAATAGAAGACTTCTCCAATCTTTGGACCATTCTCATTTTTTCACAACCATCATTCCTACATGTGCGCATTTTTCTTTGATTATGTGAGTGCTGAACCAAGTACTGTACCATATCTACAGGATGATTCATATACATATTATAATATTTATTAAATGTGTATTATACGCTGTACATATGCATTTAAGACATAATATACAGAACTTATTTACAGTGTTTAAGAAGCAATAGCAGATCATATGTTCAACTGTAATCTATTTTCATGAATGCAAGCTCGTACTCATTTTACCATGTTAGCAGAAACTTCTTTTGAATAACCCTATGTAATGCATATATATTTTTGTACTTTGTGTGATATTGTACCTTAATTTTGTTTGGATCCATTACCATCACCGTAAAATTTTTACCATTACCATCACCGTAATATTTTTACCATTACCATCACCGTAATATTTTTACCATTACCATCACCGTAAAATTTTTACCATTACCATCACCGTAAAATTTTTACCATTACCATCACTGTAAAATTTTTACCATTACCATCACTGTAAAATTATTACCATTACCATCACTGTAAAATTATTACCATTACCATCACTGTAAAATTATTACCATTACCATCACCGTAAAATTTTTACCATTACCATCACCGTAAATTTTTTACCATTACCATCACCGTAAAATTTTTACCATTACCATCACCGTAAAATTTTTACTATTACCATCATCGTAAAATTTTTACCATTACCATCACCGTAAAATTTTTACCATTACCATCACCATAAATTTTTTACCATTACCATCACCGTAAAATTTTTACCATTACCATCACCGTATATTTTTTACCATTACCATCACCGTAAAATTTTTACCATTACCATCACCGTAAAATTTTTACCATTACCATCACCGTAAAATTTTTACCATTACCATCACCGTAAAATTTTTACCATTACCATCACCGTAAAATTTTTACCATTACCATCACTGTAAAATTTTTACCATTACCATCACCGTAAAAAATTTACCATTACCATCACCGTAAATTTTTTACCATTACCATCACCGTAATATTTTTACCATTACCATCACCGTAAAATTTTTACCATTACCATCACCGTAAAATTTTTACCATTACCATCTCTGTAAAATTTTTACCATTACCATCACCGTAAATTTTTTACCATAACCATCACTGTAAAATTTTTACCATTACCATCACTGTAAAATTTTTACCATTACCATCACCGTAAAATTTTTACCATAACCATCACTGTAAAATTTTTACCATTACCATCACCATAAAATTTTTACCATTACCATCACCGTAAAATTTTTACCATTACCATCACCGTAAAAATTTTACCATTACCTTCACCGTAAAAATTTTACCATTACCATCACTGTAAAAATTTTACAATTACCATCACTGTAAAATTTTTACCATTACCATCACTGTAAAATTATTACCATTACCATCACTGTAAATTTTTTATCATTACCATCACTGTAAAAATTTTACCATTACCATCACTGTAAAATTTTTACCATTACCATCACTGTAAAAATTTTACCATTACCATCACTGTAAAATTTTTACCATTACCATCACTGTAAAATTTTTACCATTACCATCACTGTAAAATTTTTACCATTACCATCACTGTAAAATTTTTACCATTACCATCACTGTAAAATTTTTACCATTACCATCACTTTAAAATTTTTACCATTACCATCACTGTAAAATTTTTACCATTACC
Organism: Petrolisthes manimaculis; assembly: GCA_034508575.1. Lineage (NCBI taxonomy): Eukaryota > Metazoa > Arthropoda > Malacostraca > Decapoda > Porcellanidae > Petrolisthes > Petrolisthes manimaculis. The sequence continues at coordinate 173,919 of JAWZYT010002666.1, forward strand.
ATCACTATAAAAATTTTACCATTACCATCACTGTAAAATTTTTACCATTACCATCACCGTAAAATTTTTACCATTACCATCACCGTAAAAAATTTACCATTACCATCACCGTAAAATTTTTACCATTACCATCCCTGTAAAATTTTTACCATTACCATCACCGTAAAATTTTTACCATTACAATCACCGTAAAATTTTTACCATTACCATCACCGTAACATTTTTACCATTACCATCACCGTAAAAAAAATTCCATTACCATCACCGTAAATTTTTTACCATTACCATCACCGTAAAATTTTTACCATTACCATCACCATAAAATTTTTACCATTACCATCACCGTAAAAATTTTACCATTACCATCACCGTAAAATTTTTACCATTACCATCACCGTAAATTTTTTACCATTACCATCACCGTAAAATTTTTACCATTACCATCACCATAAAATTTTTACCATTACCATCACCGTAAAATTTTTACCATTACCATCACCGTAAAATTTTTACCATTACACAGAGTCATTCTCACTGCAGAGACAACGGCAATATATTAAATGTATATGGTAAGCTTTCTTACCTCTAAATCTAGAGTCTGACTCCCAGAGAGAGTGATACATTTGATGGTAAGTTTTCTTTGCAGCACTAATTATATCAATGCTAATTCAAGTATGGATACCAACTGACTAAAGTTGCGACAGCGGTAGAGGCCTCAGTCTCCCTCCTCTGTCACCCTGTGAGGACAAGCTAGTTCCTGTTTTAACTTGTGTTTACATACACACACACTCACACACACACACACTCATTTTTCATAATATTCTTAGCATTATCTTAAAATTCACACAGAAATTCACACAGATTTTAAACATTTGGTGTCCTCACACAACACCTCCCACGTAGCTCCATTTCGCACACAGATTTGTGGGAAATTCCCACGAAGTGGCAACACTGACACCCATACAGAATAGTGCCCTAAAGATAATCACAGGCTGCACACCATAAAACCAAAATCAAGGATCAGTTTGACATGAGAGGCACACAAACACTTTATTATAGTCCATGAGCTGAGCCTGGAACTTAAGAGAGTACCAAAAAGGTGAATAAATATCATGTGCACTTTCAGCAATTAAGGTGGATGTCTGAAGTGTTGCGAAATGGTTGATGGACATTCCAGAAATATAGCTAATCAATCACCTTTTTGGCAAATTATCTCTAGCAAGTATAGTAAAATTTTCACCGAAAATCGAGAATAAAGTAATAAAAATGGCAAGTCTTCAACTAAAGATCATATTAAGAGACTTCTAGTTGGTCTCATCTTATTCGTTTCTTAATTCTGCATCTTTTGGTGTATAATACATGCAACTTAGGACACAAATTTGCTTCATAATATGAGAAAAGTGAAGGAAAAGTTGACCAATTTGTAGTATTTTCTTACGACTTTGTTTACAAACTTTCTTTTGTTTCTGCCCAATCCGTATCTGGACGACGAGAACACAGTTTCTACGTATTTGGCATGGAGGTATAATCTAAGAGGAGGCGGCATGAGCCGCTCGTCCTGTACACCCAAAGTGAAGCAAGGGGCGGAGCCTATTACCCTACCCCCCATTGACTCAAAACATTGCCTCGCCCGCCTTACTCCCATTATAATTATGGTCTTATTTTCTCATATATCCTATAATCATAGCCAGAAAGAGACTTGAATTTGTTCCATATATGATAACTACATAAAATTATCCAATTCTGTATATTATCAAAAGTACTTAAACCCATTAAATATCGCTGTTTCCAGCTAGAGCATTACCTCTGCTCGCAAACTTTTCCTAGGAGTATGAATGAAAGAATGAATTGAATAATAAATGAATAGCTTATTTTATGCAAAAAGTATAGTAAAAGAGAAGGTGATAGCTTACATACCAACCCACAGACCGTATTATAACGTTACAGAGAAATAACAAGAAGTACAGATGACCACACGTGAATCTGGTACGCCTCGCTACTTGTGAGATACCTACAACAGGAAGGAAAGTGAGCAAAAGTTATAGTTTGTTGACAAGCAGATAGTAATAATATTTTACTGTTTGCCTGTCAACAAACTACATCTTTTTTCACTTAAATTTCATTTCGTTGTAGCCAAGCACCTCACAAGTAACGAACCATAGGCCTACCAGCTTCGTGTGTGGGTAACTGTACAAATGCAAATAAAATTAATTATATAAAGATTTCTAGTATGAGACTGTGGAAGGCCTTGTGTCACTCTTTAAGTATAGTATATAAATAAGATTATAATTTATACAGTAAGATGTGTATAGTGAAGTGAAGATGTGTGTGTGTGCTGTGAAGATGTGTGATCTGCAGTGAAAATGTAGCCTATGTAGTGAAGATGTGGTGTGTTGTGATGATGTGTATAATTAAGGTAATGGAGATGTGTGTATTGTGTACTGAACATGTGAATAGGGTAGTATAATAGCCTTGGCTTTACAGTTTTTGTGTGTACAGTATTAATATTCTACAGGACATGGGTAGGTACGTGTCGCGGTGTGCGAGGAAGGTGATAAAATTCACTTCGTTGATTTGTCAATTTCTGTCGTATATTTTTCTATATGACTTTCTTAACATACATATGAAATGTAGTAGAAAGACTCCTGTCTCTCTGGGTACACCCATATGCTGAACACGCCAGAATTATCTTAAAAAATGGCAAAGAATGTTGGTGAAATTGATGGTCCGACGTGATGAATTGAGGTTTGTTTTGAGTAGGGAGGACAGCCGACCAATAGAAAATTGGCTTCACCTCTGTGACGTCATGCCGCCTCCTCTTAGATTATACCTCCATGGTATTTGGTCAGTTCTCGTCACTGAAACCAAGCGCTCCCAAGACGGTTTCGGTACCCCAATCCTCCGCTTGGACGACCAGATGACGGTTATATAGAGCCAGCTTCTCCTTATTTTTTCACTGCGACCAAAGTGTACCACGGGTCTGTGGAGAAAATGCAAAATTAAATAAATTAGTATATCAAAATGTAGGGAAAATTACGGGGAATTTAATTACATAATAATTAATTCAAAATAGTGAACTATATTCCCATTGTTACCTCTGATTCTCCATTTCTAGTGAAAATTCCCCATACTTGGCATCACTTATAGAGAGAATGTTGGCTCAAAATTAATTTTTGAATGGCAGTCCATAAAGAGGGTTACTGAGTTGACTTGCCCTCCCCCCTACCCCTCATCCACTCTACCCATACCCCCTCTCTCAAGCCCATGTCCCTCCCCCCCATAACACCATACCCCCACCCCACTCCCCTACCCCTCCTTGATTATCGTATAATGACGTCATGATTTGGTGGAGAATGTAGTTCACGTTTTGGTTCATAATTCATTTATTATTAACTATTTTGAATTAGTTATTATATAAGTAAATTTCCCGTAATTTTCCCTACATTTTGATATAATAATTTCTTTATTTATATAAGTAATTAACGAAATTAGCAAACATTTTCTATTTATAATTTCCAACCGTGACTAATTGGTACATTGCAGCACCTTGAGTCCTCCAAGGTATCTCAGGAAACACAACTTAATGCAGGAATAATGCAGTTTGGAAGAATTAGTTTGCTTCACAATTTCCCTATGGAAATCTGGGTTCCCATACAGTACTTTAATTCCTCCAAAGTATGTCAGCATAGAGAATTGATTAATAAATATAATGGTATCAATTCTGTTGTATGGAATAGTTTGGAGGAATCAGATTGGTCCAATATTACCACAACCAACACCACAGCTTCGATTGAATCAACTTGGTGAACCATTCTAAAGGGGGTATAGGGGGTATTGGTTGGTGTAGGGAGGAGGTAAAGAGGGGGAGGGGTGTATTAGGGGGGTATAGGTGGTCTATGAATGGCTGCACAAGCTGATTCAGTCGATCTGATTCACTCATTCGAAACTGGTTCATTCGAAGGGACCCCCCCTACCCCCCCATAACATACTACCCCCTTATACACCCCCCCTTCCCTACTCCTCTTCTATCCCCCCCCCTTCCCTATACCCTCATTAGAATGGCTCACCAAGTTGATTCATTCGAAGTTAATTCATTCGAAGCTGTGGTGTTGGTTATGGTAATATTGGACCAATTTGATTCCTCCAAACTATTCCATACAACAGGATTGATATCATTATCTTTATTAATTAATTATCTTTACTGACATACTTTGTAGGAATCAAAGTACAATAAAGGAACCCAGATTTTCATGGTGTAATTGTGAAACAAACTGATTCCCCCAAACTGTATTATTCCTGCATTAAGTTGTGTTTCCTGAGATACCTTGGAGGACTCAAGGTGCTGCAATGTACCAATTAGTCACGGTTGGAAATTATAAATAGAAAATGTTTGCTAATTTCGTTAATTACTTATATAAATAAAGAAATTATTATATCAAAATGTAGGGAAAATTACGGGGAATTTACTTATATAATAACTAATTCAAAATAGTTAATAATAAATGAATTATGAACCAAAACGTGAACTACATTCTCTACCAAATCATGACGTCATTATACGATAATCAAAGGGGAAGGTAGGGGGTATGGTGTAAGGGGAGGTAGGACCAGGGGTTTGAGGGAGGGGGTATGGGTAGAGTGGATGAGGGGTAGGGGGGAGGGCAAGTCAACTCAGTAACCCTCTTTATGGACTGCCATTCAAACATTAATTTTGAGCCAACATTCTCTCTATAAGTGATGCCAAGTATGGGGAATTTTCACTAGACATGGAGAATCAGATATTATAGAAACTTCATCAAGCAGACATAGCAACACTGTTCTCTCTCTCTCTCTCTCTCTCTCTCTCTCTCTTTGTAATGACGTCATAATATGGTTTGGAAGAATCAGTTTGCTCTAAAATTACCCTGGAGAGTTCTGAGATCCTTTGTAGTAAGTTTGGAGTACATTGATTCCTGAAAAGTATTTCAAGAAACAAGAATAATTAATAAATATAATAATGGTAATGACTCTGTTGCCTGGAATAGTTTGGAGGAATCAAGTTGCTCCAATATGGTCCCCAAACCCATTTATTTCATGGGATAATTAATAGGTATTTATACATTTCTTTTTTACTAAGGAAATTGAAACACATCATTATTATTTATTTATATATTATTATTATTATTATTATTATTGGATAGCACGCATGAAGAAAGGAGAGAGAGAGAGAGAGAGAGAGAGAGAGATTATAGATAGCAGTATTGCTATCTCTGCTTGATGAAATTTCTATATCCCCATTGGTACCTCTGATTCTCCATGTCTAGTGAAAATTCCCCATACTTGGCATCACTTATAGAGAGAATGTTGGCTCAAAATTAATGTTTGAATGGCAGTCCATAAAGAGGGTTACTGAGTTGACTTGCCCTCCCCCCTACCCCTCATCCACTCTACCCATACCCCCTCTCTCAAGCCCATGTCCCTCCCCCCCATAACACCATACCCCCACCCCACTCCCCTACCCCTCCTTGATTATCGTATAATGACGTCATGATTTGGTGGAGAATGTAGTTCACGTTTTGGTTCATAATTCATTTATTATTAACTATTTTGAATTAGTTATTATATAAGTAAATTCCCCGTAATTTTCCCTACATTTTGATATAATAATTTCTTTATTTATATAAGTAATTAACGAAATTAGCAAACATTTTCTATTTATAATTTCCAACCGTGACTAAATTGGTACATTGCAGCACCTTGAGTCCTCCAAGGTATCTCAGGAAACACAACTTAATGCAGAAATAATACAGTTTGAAGGAATCAGTTGCGCCACAAAAAAACAATAGAAATAAAACAAGTAAATCTGAATGATACAGACACCTGAGCAGTCCACATTTACAAGTGAAAATTACTCCAATCCTGATGCAATGTTGACTTTGGAATTTGTAGGAAAGGATTAAATCCAGTACAGCATTGCAAAGGTAGGCTACTCCCAACAAAATAAAGCATGAAATACAAAAATTTTCATAGGAAAATGTAAATGAATATACAATATACTTAGAACATCTTTAATTACTTGTTGTTGATTATTTTTACAAAAATATTATATAATGAGTTTAACTTGGTTTGCTCTGTTATTTATGTTATTATCAGATATGAATAAATTAAAGTTAAAAACTTGAAGCCCTGGTTCAATAGCGGCTCCAGGCAGCTGCAAGTCACAGTGGTCTTCCTTAAACACTGGAGATACTGCCAGGGTGAGCCAAGGCCAGGCTGACAGGTAATGGAGGAAAAAGTATAGTATGCAGGAGACTGGCCTTATATAGAAAATGCTTATGTTAGACTCTGTTTTTGTTTTACATGCACCATCATTATACTTATTGGAAGTGATTGCATGGTTAGTCTTCAGGAAGAAAACAACAGTATTGAATGAAATACCATGTGATAACCTTTTGGCCAGTCTGGCCTGGCTCCACCTCCTGAAGCAGTTGTGGTCTCTCTTATAGGCACTTGTTCTACTCTGTATCAATAATGACTAGACCAGAGGACACTGAGTGACGTCAACAGTGAGCAGGGGTGAGACATCATCATGGTCCTCTCATGTCATGCCTCATCCCTGTACACCATTATGTTCCTCCTAATTAGTCCGACTTCGACGTTGACAAGCAGTAATGTCTTTAATAATCCCATACATATATACTGTATATATATATACTGTAGCCTACATGGTACAGTGATTCTCCAAAATACATTAAGTTATAAATGGCAAGACAATATCCTATAAAGTTCAGTCACAATGTCTGCATGACAAAATGTTGCATCTGGCTTGGTTTCTTAGTTACATAGTATGTTGATATTGAGGTATTTAATGAATGAAGGTTGGAATGTGTCATCCATAAAAAGATTCATATATTCATCATCTTAATTAAGAGGTCACCAGGTAAGGCTTTCAATGGATGTATGAAGCTGGTATTACTGGATAATACATTACTGTACCAGACAGTATCTATTTCTATAGCATGGAAATACAGTAGTAAAATTTACATTCATCTCAACAAGGACACATTTCTTGCACTACTTTAAGATGTTCTACTGCTCCTGAAATGGGGAAAGTTATTTATATATGAAGGTTCACAACTGTTCTTTACCTGCAAATCAAAGAACAATGTTCATAGAAACATGTGGATATGGCATGGTGGTCTCACTCTTTCACTTCCCTGATTCCCAGACCTAAACCCTGTACATTTACAATTGTGGGATCTTTTAAAGTCTTTGGTATATGCTACAGAAGAACTAACAAGGAAGGATCTGGACACATGTTTGTGACAGATCTAGACAAATCAGAAACAGGGAAGGTGCAATGGAATACATCAGACAGTTATTGGTACAATGTACAATGTGCTGAGGCCTGCACACAAGAATATGAAACAAATAATGAATATGTAGCCTACCACAATTACTGTTTATAAATAGCTGAGTAAATAATGAACTATTCACCCACAGAACATTTCACCTCAACCTTGATATCATCAATTGCCCCTATTCAGTGTGCAGTAAGAAAGAAATTAAAATAAATCAATCATTCTATCAATCATATTATCATTGTGGTTTAGAAATGCTCTGGAATATCATCCCGTCATTTACGGCATGTTCTGGAGAATCAGCCTGTACTGTACATGTAATATAAAAGAAGAATTAGTGGTAACACAAAATTAAACTTAGGTCCAATTTCAAACAGCAAGATTCTATGAGGTTAATCTTGACACAGCAGGACACTTGAGGTGTACATACTTGCTGAAGCAGTAAGTCATTAATTTTGTGATGCACCTTGACTAAAAAAATTATAATAATGACACTTAAACATTCAAGCAAGCAGTTTTACTTCATCACATCCATTAGCTGTGGGTTTTCTTTCTATCTCTCTCCAGCACCAACATACAATTGAAAAATCATAGTCCTCGGCAACACTAAGTTCCTCTAATGTCATATTATATACATCAGGTTTCAGACTTTGAATGACCTCGAGGCATCAAAGGTTTGTTGTGCTTTACAAAGTCATACTAAATATATAAATTGGAAAAATACTTTTCACTGTAACTTTCTGCAATCAAGTTCAGCACAGACCTATATCTTATAACAACTACAGTACTTACCATACTTCTCTATAATGAGTTCACATCTACGAATATAGCTCTGTCTAGTTATAAAACATTTTCAAGCGAAAATAGCATCAATAGAAAGTTTTGTGCCCAATTAAAAAATGCAGAGTTTAACACTATCATTGTCTGTAGCCTGACATTTGACCACAAGGCACCTGTATAGTGGGCTCTGGCTTTGCTGGAGCCAAACAGTATTGTGTTGGGCAGTGAATAATTAAACCCTGTCTTTGTCACCCACACCCATGTCCTTCATCAGGTGACAAGTGACTGTAAACAGACTCTGGTCGTGATACCGGAGTATATGTAGTAAAGGCCTTGTTCTGTACAACACTTTTAGTCATTTACATGTACACCACTTTAGTCTTTTACACTTCACATAATCAATCATGGCACAAAACTTTAGTACAGTACACTACTTACTTTAGTGTGTACTGTTCTGGTAATACTCCTTTCTTAGCATTTGTTTACTCTTTACAAAAGTCATACAGTTTAACATACAGTACTTCACAGGTAAACCTCAGAGAGAGAAGTCTGGATGAGTTTAGCAGCTTGTGGATCATTAAGATCATTTGGTGGCTCCCAGTCCGAGTCTTGTGGCTCTGAGAAGGATTCATCTACACACTCCTCCTCAAGGGCCGACAAGAAGGACACATCTGACACCCGACTATAGTCTCGGCGATGGAAGGGACGGCGACTCCTTGGACTCCCTAACTTGTTTACATCTTCTGAAGCAGCAGGAAGATTAGAGGTCTTTGCTGGGGAGAGTGGCACTTTATTTGAGGGAGGAGGAGGAGGAGGAGGCGGCTCGTCATCCTCCAGTTCAGATATCATGTTGTAGTTCGGGCAGAGGTGCAGAGCAAGGTCTGGTGTGGATCCTAGTGTGATGTTGTTGGCTAGCAGGATTTCCTCGAAGCTACATGGATCATCATCATCATCATCATCATCATCGTCGTCATTGTCTTCGTCATCATCATACACTTCCTGCGAGTCTCGGGCATCCACGGACAACAGAGGAGTGGCTGCGGTCGCCTCACTTCCTGCAGCTCCCTCGCCTTCCTCGCCTCCTGCTGAAAGATGATGACCATAATGTAAGTCTGTCTAAGGATACTTTCATGGTAAAAGGCACAAACCATTCCTTGATAATTTCCCGAAGCTGAAATAAGATCAAAAAGATTTTTAAATACTGTACAATAAGATGAATCACTGTAGTTTTAGCCTATTTTCAAGGTAAAGGAACCAAAGAAAATAATCATATATTTATAACACCGGACACACACTAACCAGGAGGCAGTAGGGGGTATGCTTCAGCAGGTGCCGGGGCGTGGGTATCTTGGGCCAGCAGCAGCAGGTCGGGTGTGGCGTCTCCTGGGTCAGCACAGGTCAGCAGGGACCGTGAACCTCGCAGGTCATACCGGTCCCAGTGATACCCTGAAGAGTTGGACAATGGGGTCACCTTCCGTCTTAACCTGACCTAGCCTAACCTAATCGATCCCGTAATATTTATATTGGGAATACCTTCAGATTTACATTATCAAACCTAACCAACCCAGCATTATTCAAATTGGAAACACCCTCAGGTTTATATAATCAAACCTGTCCTATAGTATCAAAACTAAACAGGGAACATTTTCAGTATTACCAAGCCAAATCTAACTTCTCAAATATACATCCAAGAATTCCGGTGTCTTACTCTGGGTCTATCTTGATGCCTTAACTTGTATCCTAATCCCTGACCAACTTATTATCCTGCCTTGTAATCAATTACTCTTAAGATGAATAACATCATCTCATCACATACATGCAAACACATTCAGTATATTTAATCATGCTGATAACAGAGGGTTTAAAGTAGCAATAATCTTAATTCATTACCCAAAAAATGCTCAGAAAAATTACAGGGCTTAACAGTTACGTTTCTCTTACCGAATACAACAAGCCATCTATAATATACCGTTATAAAAAACCTATAGAGTACAAGTCTTGCTGAACCACAATCTCATAAAACTCTAACATATTACTTAACACTTGTCATTTATCACTGGCCCAGTAGATTACTTAGTCTGTATGGTAATGAAAAACAGGAGCCTGGGAAAAATATATGGTGGTCATTAATGAAGGACAAAGTGTGAAATGAAATGGTGGATACAATATTAAGGTAATAATTCTCTGTTGGTACATTGGAGTATGTACATTGATTACTCCAAAGTATGCTAGGAAACAGGACCAGAAGAGCAAAAATAATGGCCTTCAGTTGCTTGGAATAGTTTGGAGGATTCAGTTGTGCCAGATTTACCAACACTAAACTTCCCCCTAAATAAGTGTTATACAGTATAAAGGGTTTACTGTATAGCCACACTAACTTAATATCAAGAACCCTGATAAAACTTAATTTTACACTATAGTTATGCTTATCATATTATATTAATAATTACAGATTCTTTTGTATTAATAATTACAGATTCTTTTGCCTGGAGTTTCAGTCTAGTAACTGACGCAGGCTATCTGGCAAAATGAAAGGGCCTCAAAGTTACAGACACATGGGAAGTAATACAGGTTTGAACTCACTACTGTACATGCCGACTCACCTCCACCTCACAACTTCATGCTAACGGTACCAACCAAATACATCTTTAGACCCAAAATAATAACATGCCATATGAAACAATGACATGGTACTGGTGCGCATATGGAATCGTCGTACCGGTACCACGCCATCGTCAACACCACCAATATTCTTGCATACGGCCCATAACACCAAGGGATCTGTGATGTCATAAGGTCCTTTCTCCACCTCAGTTCTTCATGGTTGTCAGTATTAAAGGGGCAGGATTTTGTTAGGAGTCTACTTTTGCCTACAGTAGTGTTGTGGTTGCATCCACATTTTGCCACAAAAGGGGGTTCTGCTTTGTGTCGTAGTTTGGGGCAATCGGTAGCCCTCCATTTTGGCCACAACACATGACCCTCTTCATTCCTAATCATTGTGCATTTATCAAGCATCACCATATTCTAGAACAACATCATGGTATCCAACTTATGCTAGTAATAAACTAAATAAAAAAATAAATATGGTTATGACTCTGTTCTTGAATATGCCTCGCACTCACTGCCTTTACTACAGGTATATACATATAGGTACAGTATATAATTATATGGTTATCTGAATGGGAGTGATGGATGGATGTATCACCCAGCCAGAGGAAATTGCTCTTAAACTGAGCTTCTCAGCTTAAAATAAATATCCTACTACATAAATATTTCATGTTTGATATCCCAATTCCATATGATATTAGGAATAAGAAACATTCCATCTGGCTAGTTAATATGATGTGCCCTTTTTTCTTGTATGGATGCGATGGCTTTGTGTAATACAGTATTGTTGTAGATCTGCTGAGCTATAACTATTCTATTCTATGCTACTATAGTTTTTCTCACCTAATTTGGCCTCATAAACCCTGTGTTTCTACTTAATCATATATGCAGTTGCTAGATGTTTATCATTAACCAATCAGCACATAGACTCACAAAACACAGCATCATTCTAGCTGATTTTTAGGTAGAAATCCGTAATGACCCAGTCAGAAAAGGGGTATGGTTTACGGGCCAAGTTACAGTGGAAAGACCAAGTACAAAGCCAAGGGAGACAAGACAACTTAATTGAGTATAGCTACCTTTCTTCTGCTGGTTGGGCGGAGCTGCGTGCAGGGGGAAAAACACTGTGTGAGAAATCAGCGACCGTTATACAGTACAGTATATACAGAATCTATACAGGTACAAGTAAGCTTTTCAAACCAGTGTGGATGGTATACTCTTTTCACTACTTGTAATTATAGTATTTCTTTATAAAGTTGGTGAAATATATACTCGTAAAATATACTGCATTAACATAGTTACTACTAAAGAAAAAGTACCCGAGTCTTATAAATTATACTACAGTACAGGAAAAGGAATGCTTGGTGAAGTGGACTGAGGGATAGCGGTGGTAAAATGTTAAAGGAATAGTGACAAAATATTACCATATTATATTTTAGTTTATCATAAACTAAATCATTACAAAATAGGCTACTTTCTCTACTTGTTCTGGTACTACTATCACTGTATTTAGTATTGAAATCTTATTAGTGGGGTAAACTAACATGCAGATACACTCAAAGAAAGCTTTTGGTTTGTTTTCTTGCAAGTGTCAAGGTTTCTGATTGAACAATAAACAATACACTATCATTATATTAGTCTATACTGTACACAAGTAGGTACAATACACTGGGAGGATTTTGTTAACACATAAGTGAAAGCAATAGAAAATTAGTTTTAAAGCGAATGACTGTTAAGAAGGTAACTGCTTTCACCATTCAGTAAAATCACTAGGGATTAATACTATGAGGTGTCTGTACTCCGTAGTTAGTATCAACTTGGCACTCTACTGTCAACTTGCATGTACAGAGTATTAGTCAGTGTTCCCATTAGTAACACAAAAGATCTGAGGCAGACAGATCAAGCCATTTTTGTTCTGAAAGTTTGCCAAGGCAGGTGTCAGGTTTGCCTCACACAAACCTAACTTACGCTGTTGCTCTTGTTGTACTGTGTTGGGACTGACACTATATGGCTGCATTAAGAAGGCTGTGGTCAAGGGAGAGTCAAGCTCTCGGCCAGAACGGTTACTATCCACAGTGACATCCTCCAAGGGATGGGTTAGAGGGAGCTGGCCACGGCGTCCTAGCAAATGGGGGCTGGGCAGGGGAGGCACGGTGGGGGTCAGTGCTCCCCTCCCACACACTGTCACAAGAACCACATGTTCAGAAGAAGATAAACTGCAACAAATGGCACCTGCCTCCTAAAGTTATGTACTGTACCTCCTTACAGTACTCACCATTTTTCTTATTGCATTACTGTACTAATATCAAAATACATCAAATAACATCAAAAAGTATATGAACTCCAATTGTTGAGATGTACGAGTGCCTGTACTGGTTAGTCACTATCATTGGTAATGTACAGATGCTAACATCCACATGGTGTTATTAATGGTGCTGTGTCAGTTTAAAGTAGATGGTGCCATCAGTGGTGCAGTGTTACTTAAATCAATATAGCAATTAAATTTGCCCAATGGCACACACCCAATCAGTGCCATTATTATTACAGTAATATATTTTACTATACACATTAAAAATAAGTGCCAACTGAGATGTAGTGCAACAACCAAAAAATGTGTCATGAGCAGTGCAGTGCCAGCCATGGTATCAAAACAAATTTAGTGCTTCTCCAACTGATACATCAGTGGCATCCCAATTCCCATGGCATAATGAAAACATGAGTGCAAATACAGCCTTTATATAAACCAGCTTAGGGGCATTAACAAGTAACAGTGGTAGTGCTGTTAAAGGAGTGTTAAGATGCTTGTGCAGTGCCACAGAGAGATATGGTGTGTACACAACACACCAAATGAGGTGACAAGTTGACATGTGTTATGACAGGAGATGATGATTTATGGCAGGAGTTAGAGTGTGTTAAGGCACGAGTTAGGGTGTATTATGGCAGGAATTCAGATCCGATGTACTGTATTATGACAGGAATTGGGGTGTATTATGGTAGGAATTGGAGTGTATTATGACAGGAATTGGGGTGTATTATGACAGGAATTGGGGTATTATGACAGGAATTGGGGTGTATTATGACAGGAATTGGAGTGTATTATGACAGGAATTGGGGTGTATTATGACAGGAATTGGGGTATTATGACAGGAATTAGGGGGTATTATGACAGGAATTGGGGTGTATTATGACAGGAATTGGGGTGTATTATGACAGGAATTAGGGTGTATTATGACAGGAATTAGGGTGTATTATGACAGGAATTAGGGTGTATTATGACAGGAATTAGGGTGTATTATGACAGGAATTGGGGTATTATGACAGGAATTGGGGTGTATTATGAAAGGAATTGGGGTGTATTATGACAGGAATTAGGGTGTATTATGACAGGAATTAGGGTGTATTATGACAGGAATTGGGGTGTATTATGGTAGGAATTGGGGTGTGTTATGACAGGAATTGGGGTATTTTGACAGGAATTGGAGGGAGTTACTGTATAGCAGAAACAGCAATTAGGTAGCACGGTAATGGACTCTATTGATTGGGAATGAATACTGTCAAAGAATCCTAAGGTACAGTACAGGAGTAGGCTTATGGATAATGACATTTTAGACAGCTGGGGATACTTACAGCTGCATGTATAGGACATCACTGAGGATACAGTAGAGTCCAAGTAAGAGTTTGTTTTGGGGATGATAGATACTGCATGATTGAATATGATCAACAATTACAGCGACTAAAAATCTGATACAAAACAAAAGTTGAGGTACATATAGCCGATGCCTAAAAATACAAGCTGCAGATTTACTTAATGTCTGTACTGTAACTATAAACGTGAGCACTGACTGACTGACTGACTGACAGACTGACTGACTGACGGACTGAAGCAGCATTATGTGTTTTGCATGGTTGACTTAGGACAGGAGTGGTGAGGAATTAATTACTGTACCTGAAGAGTCATCCGAGGAAGGTGACTGCTGGCCGGGTGAAGGTCGAGAATCTCCCAGGTTGGTTACCAAGTCGCAGCCTACATCTGAGGACAAATGGATCAGTGGCCTTAGTGGTACATCATTCGGAAAATATACACGGCAATACGCTAACATAAAAACTGTCCTCATTTATACTTCATTCAGGAAGTATACAGGGAACTTTGCTTACATAATAAATGTCATCATTCTTACTTCATTCAGGAAATATACAGGGAACTTTGCTTACATAAAAATTGTCCTCACTCTTACTTCATTCAGGAAATACAGTACGTATATGGGAAATATGCTAAAACAAAAATTTTCCTCATTCTTAATATATCTTCACTGCAGCAATCCTCCATGTAAAAGCACATGTTGTACTGACAGCTAAAGTCACATGATGCTCGCTGTACAATACTGTTCTAGTTTTTACCAATGGAAATTACAAAAATGCTTAGTTCAGTTGAGAGCCTTGGTTGATTTGAATTAAAAACAATCTATTATAAAAATGTATCCTGGATCATTACTCATAGCTACATTAAAATCCTCAAAGTCCATTTTAACGAGGGATTAACTTGGATACATCGATCAAACAACCTCAAGTCTCAAGGAAAGGGATCATATTACAATGTCAATTATGCATTATACAGTAGCCAGCCATAACTGACAACCCATGGGGATTTAATTAAAAAAAAAAAAGCTGATAACTTTTGCATTTTTATCTGACGAACACCAGATGAGTACTGTCAGATGTGAAAATATATGTATATTAACCCATACATAGTGGCGTGAGTAATCAACAATAAACCTAGATCGACACCAAATCATCTTAAAACGTCATAAGAAAATCCCTGTTAACCAAAGACGAAGGTATATTATACTTGTGATGCTTTCTGAAATTTAGCCCTGGTCATGGTGGTCTATTAAAAGAGTTGTTTCTTGTTGGCAAATTCAGTTCAGTAATGTAAAGACTAAGTACCAGCAGGCCACAGTGAAAAACTATTGATTCCTCTAAATTATGCCAGGAATAGGTCTACTATCTATATTTTAATTTATAAACATGGGAGACTTGTTATTTAGTCTGATTTTGTGGAATCAGTAGCCATTCAATTTGAAGAAATGAGAACACACACTTATTCCTCTGTTATATTTTACATTGAAAGTATTGTATTTACCTTATACTTTAATATAAATTACCAGGTTTAAGTATACTGTACTATACACACATGACATACAACTGAACTTGATATCTTGGTAATTTCCAATACAGTACAGTAGAAGCATTTATGTAAGATTCTACAACACAAAGTTGAATGATATAATATAATGAAAAAAAATTGCAATAACATTTTGTAGTCAGTTTGCAAATAATAATATCTCTGGAGTTAGAGTAAGCAAAATATGTAGTCATTTACTTCATTTATGCATCTTGTACTGTAGACTGCAGAAGAGGAAAGATATTTTGTACTAAACAGGTATTTTCAATGAATAGTAATTAACTCAACTACATTACAGTACCTCCAGAACAATAGATTTTAAATACAAATGTTTGATACCAAACTGGAGTACAATACTGTATACAGTATTGTTATGCCTGGATAAAATCATAGTCATATAGTCAGTTCTCATTAATCACCTCACAACTTAGCCATGCTATGTACTGCATACAAAACATAACTGCTGGGATTGTAAGAAGTGCAGAATGGGATGACAATTACTGTGAGTGCAAAGAATAAGTACTTTTGTGAAAGACAAGTAAGAAGCACTTTGAAGAAGCAATATACAGTATGATAAAGGAACAAAAGATGTATGCGTAATATTTCCTCTAGTAGTCTTCATTCACATAAGATGCCTGCCTGGAAGATGTAATTATTATCTCACTGGTAGTAACTGTCAACCAAAGCTGCTGGGCATATCAAGTTACATGAAGCGTTAACATGCTTTCCCTAATACAGGAGGTGGTGATTAGCAGCAGAAAAGTTTCTTCCCAATCCCATTTTCTGGCAATAATGTGCAGTACAACTCTATCAAAGTTATATCAGATTTGTTAACAGAAATCATGTTAACTGAAAACTGTACTGTATATTTTGAAGATACAGTACTGTGCATTATCTCAAGAGACAGAAATGGTTGTTGGTTACATTTCTTTCAGTTTCCTTCAACTGGGGTATCAGCTCAGACCTACAGTAGCTACACACATTACACATCACTGGAAATATCATCAATTCCAGCAATATAATGCATCTACTCAAGGTACACTTCTCAACACAATATTACACTGCTATATAAACTTCATCTGGGGGTTCTCCTTGGGACAAAGAGGGAGGCATAGGCAGTAAAACTTTGCCAAATGAGGTGGAGTTCTGCCTTGGTCAGCCTTTAATGGGAGTTTCTATGAGGGAACATGGCATCATTCTATCCATATCTACAGAAATACTGCTCATATCAATACAGTAATTTGCTTCATACCTTATTTTGTACATAAAGATTCCATTATTATCACTGGAGACAGGAACAGAAGACAAGGAAAGAAGTGCATAAGGAAATGCTATGCATGCATTTCTGATCAGAGAAAGTGTTCCATTCAAGCAGTGAGTAAAGCTACAGTACTTATTACAACTGCTAAGATATTTCAACTTCTACTGCAAATCAAATATTAAATGGACATGTAATGCTAGAGAGTCTAACTACTATAATTATCACTAGATAACAAATAATAATATATCAGGATTACTTACAGAGAGAACTAATATTGATAACATGAATCATCAGTTAAGAATTCTAAACCAAAAATAGCAATATTCAGCAATGAGGGAGAAGCAGCTAGCATGCTTATCAGTACAGCAACAAAAACTATAAGAAGCAGAACAAAAACAAATCACGCTGTGCCATATGCATCATAGTCAGTGTCACCAGACTCAACCACTTTAGACCTCCTTGTGTAACTTTACCATTATTCATGTACCATTATTCATGTACTGTACATTGAAAAATATTATGCAGCGTATATCGTTTCTGACACCTATTGGGGCCTGACAGTCAACTGTTTTCACATCACAGTTGTTGTTGTATGCATCAGGTGAGAGAACTGTGAGCCTGAAGGAAGTACAGTAGTTTATATGACGAGTTGACAAGGGAGCCACACTAAGATGTCCCCAGGAAGTGGAGTTGTCGAGCTGCCACTGCCTCCACCTGTGGTCTGAGGCTGTGACTGCTTCCTAATGTTTATGGGTACTGTACTGTACTGGGATATTACATGTTTTTGTATCCATGTAAGAATGTTGTATTTCATCTTTGTACAGTATGTACAGTACTGTGTATTGTTATATGTAGGCTTATTTCCCTACAAATTATAATTATAGTCCAATAATAACGACTAAAAAATTAAATTGTATGAAGCTGTACAGTATGTTGTAGCATATTTGCTGTTTTCATAATTATGTTAATGCACACACTTGTGGGGTCTACTATATTGATGAACTGAAGGCTACCAATTAGCCTACTCTTATTATGTCATGAAACAGATTATACAGTACAGTATCAGTATAGAAGCTGTTTTGGACATAATCTAAAGGAATCAGTAAACTCTAATTCACCAACTAAATTGTAGTACCCTTCATAAAATGTAACTATTACTATCACTACAAGCTCAAAGCATCTGTTATAACCTATTATAATTTGTAGGTTAGTGTGTTGATGCAGCAAGTTTGTGGAAAATTGCACAAATGAATGACTGGATGTGTGTGTGTGTGTGTCTGTATGTATCTGTCTAGTTGTAACATACAGGAAATGAGCATTGCTCATATTTTCCTGTACCTACATCTTATTATATTCAAATTCTACTTTGAAGCAAAATTTAACTTTAAAGCTGCGTGTGTGTGCATGTGTGTGTACGTGTGTATGTGTGTGGTGACTCACCCTTGATGGGCGTGAAGTACGAGTCATTAAGGTTGTTGTGGTGGTCCCAGGGCTTGCGTGGGGCTTCAGAGTCACAGTTGGTCAGGGGTGGCGGGGAAAGGCTGGCTTGAGCGACCACGGGCTTAAGACTGTGAAGGAACTCTTGTGAGAACGTCTCTAGCTCCAGGCTCTCGTGGCCAGCAGCGGATAGGTCGGCCAGCTGCTTCAGTGTGCTGAGAAGGACGGAGTCGGTGCCACTGGGGGTGTAGGAGGCCGGTCGTGGGGGCAGCGGTGGGCCCTGTCGTGTCCCACCAACACAATTAACCAAACTCAACACACGCCAAGGAATTGAAAAAGCACATATCCAAGTATATTTAACAAAATAACAGACAGCTAAGAACTAAATATAAAACCTATCAGCAATTTACAATGCCTACAACTACATAAAGTAATTCAATAAATGGATGTTAATATTACCTGATCAGCTTCGACGTTGCATATTTTGGAATTTCTCTTGTGAGCATCATTGGCCTTGAGATCATTCTTGACGTGGTAGTCAGTGAGGTTGATGGTATTGTTCTGGTGATGACGTTTGGTCCTACAACGTCGCCTCTGCCAGGCTGCCAACAACAAAGCAGCCACTACAAAGCCCAGGAACACTGCTAACACACACATCAATTCTTCAAGTGTAAGGTTTAGTGCTGAGGAAGGTTCTGGAGGTTTTTGAAGTGCCTCAGTACAATATTCACCTGTAACATTGGAGGAGCATATACACTTGAACCCACCATAGAAGTTGAGGCAAGTCCCTCCATTTTGGCAAGGATTTCGAGTACATTCATCAATGTCCAACTGACACATAGCACCTGTAAAGTGCTGACATTTACACATGGGCCCATCAGCACCTTCCTCACACCGACCCCCATTTTCACACGGGTTGGGGTTACAATACACACCATATTCACAACGCTTTCCACTTAGTTTTGATGGACACTGACATTTGTAGGAATGACCAACAACGATACATTTACCTCCATTAAGGCAAGGAGAGGAGGAACATGGCGCCGTATCCACCTGACACTGTGAGCCAGTGAAGCGTGGAGGACAAGTGCACTTATAAGATTTTCCACTTTCACTACATGTGCCACCATTTAAACAAGGGTAGGAACCACACACACTTGCATCTGGTAAAAGTGCAGGACATTGGAGTTCAACATTAGCAAGGCGTTTGAGTATAGCGCCACCAGATGATGATCCTGTCATGGCCACTGGCAACTCCACACCACCAATAGTAACCTGGTCAAGGCAGCCTACAAAACCAAGGCTGGCTTGTGAGAAAGACGAGACTCCTGAGCCTTGGTCAGAGCGCATTCTGGCTCCTAAGTATATAAAATCTGAGTCTATGTTAAGCACATCATTAGCTCCAGGGGCAGCACCAGAACTAACTTCTCCATTAACACTCAGTGTGGATATTGTTCCTTCACGTGTAAGATTAATAAAGTGCCACTGGTCATTGTTTACTCTAACAGTTGAAACTCTGACCAAGCCTTCACCACTGCCACAATCCCAGCGATATTGAACATGTCCTCCAGCCACTTCCAATACACTGTAGTCTACATCACCACCAGCAAACACCAGAGTTCCTACTGAGTTCTTGGTCCGCATAAATGTACTGAGGACTAGTGAACTGCTCTCAGCTTGACGTGCTATGCTATACTGAGCATAACTCTTCCCAGTAAATGACAGAGATTTAAGAGGATAATGGCATGATGGGTGACGACACTTGGTAAGGTCAACCTGGCACGATGGTCCAGCACGGCCTTGTGGACATTGGCAAGTGTATCCTCTACTACTGGTGTTGGTGGGACGACATTCCTCATACTCGGCACAGGGTCGGTGTCCACAGGCATTCACCAGTATATCACACACATCTCCACCGTACCCCTGATCACACAAGCATCCAGCTCTTTGGGAAAATCTAGGAGCGACTAGGCTGGACACCTGTGTGTTAAAAGGCACAGCAACATCTTCTCTTATATCAACAACATCTGTACAGGCACCATGACCAGAACAGTCAGTCTCAGTGGTACATAGAGAGTTCATCACTGTCAAAAGTGGGAGGTCCAGACGCTTTTGTATTGCATCCAATTTTGTATTCATATGAAGAAGCAATTCTCTCCTAGGTATAAATGAACCATCAGGATTTTTCACAACAAATAATAGTTCTAGACTCCTCTGAATGTCTCTTTTGGAACGCTTTGGGTTGTAATCTATGTTTTCCATGGAGTGGGAAAGCAGAAGGGATGGCTGGAGGCTGACAAATGTAACTGCCTCATCGTTAGTATTAAGTTCAGATGCAACTGCTTGGATAAAGATTTTAAGATATCTTGTGAGAAAGTCATCGGAGGACAGCGGACCCATTCTGACGATGATGGAGTTATCAACCATTTCATTAGTGATGACCGACACTTGGAGAGTCACCTGTACATCCCTATGGTACCTGCCATCAGAAACACTCACATTAACATTGTAAGTGCCAGAATCAAGAGGCATGAGGGCCACCAGAGTCCCATCTTGTCCATCTATATCAAAGTATTTAATGGAGGACACCTGCCCCAGAGAGGGTGTGATGGAGTACTGCAGTGTGTCGTATGGATCCTGGTCAAGTGCCGTGACCCGTCCAATGATGCCGCCGGGAAAGGCAGTGCGGTAACTGATGACGACTGCACTGAGGGGGAAGATTGTGGGTGGATATCGGGATTCCTCAACCACCTTCACGGTCACTTGAGTCTCTGCGTGCATCGGTGGTGATCCACTGTCCCACACTCGTACGTGTACTGTGTATTTGTCCTGTACCTGTTAAGAAGTGCAAATAATTACTACAGTATAATAATAATAATAATAAAATAAATTAAATATTATATGGCTTAATTCCTAATGGTAATAAGAATGAATGTACTGTACATTGACTTTACTTCAAATGCAGCATGAAAATTGTAACAAATACCTTAAAAGATTTTCAGAATACAGTAAGATCTCGCATCTAACGTGTTTCAATCTAACGAATTCGTATCTAACGACGTTTTGGACATCTACCTATATTCTCATCTAACGAGTATAGTTTCAAATCTAACGAAAAAATCCTAAGTGAACAGCGAAAAATCCCAAACAAACAGCCACTCCTGACTCCCTCCCTATAACAGAGAAATTTCCCTGCACCTGGCAACACTGCTCCCACTTCCCGCCTACACGCCTCAGAGACGCTTGCCGCCTCAGTCCTAGTGTTATCACCCTTATGGTCAGGTGCGTAGTGGTGATGTTATTCTTTGTGGTGGTGGATTACGTCTCTTGTGCTGTTGGATATCGGCCACGTTACCTAGTTGGTCGTCACCCATCAGTTCAAGTTGAATTTTTGCCACTGAATACAGCTAATGACTAATAATAATTCTAAACTTGAGCCCAAAGTTTGGAAAATGAATGTTTTTAAAAAAAGGTTAGGCCTAATAGCGTGTGTAGTGCGTGACGAGTTGACAAGTTCAGTTATCACCAATAATTCATGAGTTTCTACTCATAAAATCACATTTCCTTAGTTTATATTAATTATTCTTTGTAATTTTCTCATACAATCACTTGCACTTTTCACCATATCAAATGTCTGTACCAGGATATGTGTTAAAAGTATGAAAAATGGCCGTATTGAGAAGTTGTTCACTATAAAGGGGTTAGGCTTATGGCGAGTGTATCAAGCCGGCGTGAGTGACAGTGGGGAGGAAATTTCAGTCATCACTAAAACTCATTGAATATTCATTCGTGCATAAACATTCCTTAGTGTGTATTAATTAATTTTGGTAATTTTCTTTGAAAAATCACTTCCACTTAACATTAATTTGCTCATAGGTACGCCTAATAGGCGTGAGAGTGTGGATGGCCCAGCTGTACGTGAATCACGTAGGCATATGTGACGATACACCCGGAAAATCCCGCATAGGCCTCTCGGGCACCAAAATTGATATTTTTATTACCACTTTAAAAAATTCGGACTATATGTACTGTATTGAGATTTTCGGAGTATCCGTGGTCGGATTAACAGACTTTTTTACATGTTTCTTGATTATTTTACACATTTCTTGTATATTTTTAATTACTGTATGCCGTATATACAAGCCAATAATGTAAATTAAGAAAGAAAATTGAGTTTCAGTTGTATTTTTGGTACCGATTATAATTTTCCCCATATGTTTATGTATTCGCATCTAACGAATTCGTATCTAACGCACCTTTTTTGGCACCTATTATTCGTTAGATGCGAGATCTTACTGTACAGTACTAATATTCAATGCCAAAATAAAGTTGAAAACAATCTCTAGTACAAGAAAACAATCTTTTTTTGTCACATAATCTTTTCAGAGCAATGTTACTAACCTGAGATAAAAAATTACTTATTTTGTGCAGTACAGTATATCCAATTAATTGCAATCTAACAAGTGATACAAGGATAGGAAAGACTGTAGTTTGCCCTCAGAGTAATCCAGTAAAGACACTTGGGTCAATATAGTAATTCTATCCTGATCAGAGACACAACAGGAATCTCTACCAACATTGCATCTCCCTCCTCCAGAAATCACTTCAATGGGTAGAGATTCATACTGTGCCTCGGATCAGGACAGAATTATTGATCCTCAGTGAACGGGTAACTCACTCTATGGTCAAGCTTGGTGGTGGCCAGCCTGAGGGAGCCGTCCTGGGCCAGGGTGAAGGTGGAGGTGTCCGTGGTCTGGGTGATGAGTTCCCAGGTGAAGGGTGCTCCGTTGGGGTCAGCATCGGCATCGGTCGCCAACAGTCGCATCAGTGAAGACCCCAACAGTCGGTTCTCCTGATAGTGAAGTGTCAGGCATGGAGATTAAAGAAATGGATATCACAGTGTCAGGCATGGAGATTAAAGAAATGGATATCACAGTGTCAGGCATGGAGATTAAAGAAATGGATATCACAGTGTCACATCTTCCTTTGTCTGCTGGCTAATCTAAGTTTATATCTATCTTCTGACTGGCTTTTTGGGAATCAGGGAACATCTGTGTATCTGAGTGCATGAAGTATGGCCTGGGAATGAATTTTGAAGGACTGAGGTTGAAAGAATACATGGTCAGGAGATAATCCCTCCTCCTCTGTCCTTTTCCATCATTATACTAATTAATGCAATTACCATGTGAGTATATTTTTATAATTTCCTATAGTAAAATGCCTCAAAGCCTCACTTAGTATTCCAAAATGTACACTAACCTAATAATTAATGCATTATTAGATGACAAAAAAAAAAAAAAAATGAAAACATCCTTATATCCTCTCCTTGCTGTGCCTCCTTGTCTCACCTGTACCACCACAGTGTAGTTGTCCTGAGTGAAGATGGGTGGGTTGTCATTAACGTCGACCACAGTGACCTCCAGCTGGGCCATGGCCGTGTTGCTGGGGGTTCCTAAGTCTCGAGCACCCACCCGAAGCTGGTAGTGGCCAACCTGCAACGTAATGTGAATAAACTCATTAAACCAAAGATGTGTTAAATTTGTCTATGATTATCATGATAAAAATTGTATCCCACAATATTTACTTAACTTTCTACACTTAAAGTGTCATTCTCTCCAGAAACAATTAAAATAACGTGCTGGGCTAAATTGGTGAAATGTTTGTTTGTTTACATGTCTGGAGAAATACCATACCATACTTTGCCATCTCTTACACTAACCTTCTCCCTGTCCAACTTTTTCATGAGTGTAACAATGCCAGAATCCTCATCAATGGTGAAGCAATGGTCCTGGTTACCATCTAAGATGCTGTACCTCACCAGACTGTTAACACCCGAGTCAATGTCGCTGGCAGAGATCTGTGTGTGAATTCCAGACAATGTATTACTGGAACCACTTCCAATGGTCAACTTAATCACATTATTTTATTTAAGATACAGTATATCTCTATCTTTCTGTACTTCACTACAGTACTGTACAGTACTTTCATTATTAAGTTTTCAGACTAACATTTTTTACTCATATTACACTATACATGCACTATACACTATACATGTACACTATATATGTACAGTACAGCAGTAGCCAATCCATGAGGGAGTACGGAGTCAACACTTTAGAAGAATGGATGACAGTGGTAGGGAATATTTGGCATGCATCTTATGTACCTGTACAACACTGGCCCCCTGTAAAGAATCCTCCCTGACTGAAGCAGTGAAGGTGGGCAATGTGAAGACAGGTGCGTTATCATTCACATCAGTGACGGTGAGGTTGACGAGGGCGGTGGCAGAGAGTGGAGGAGTTCCCCCATCTGTTGCCACCACCGTTGCCACCACTTGCTGTACATGCTCATAATCAACTGTCGCTCCAATGCTAATGACACCTGCAAGATAAAATATAAAAAACAGTAATTATAAAAACCATTTATATTAGTAGCTATTTAATATTAAAAAGACATTGTAAATTGTACACACATTGTCAAACCTACAAATACACATGTTAGTGATAAATTTAACCAGCTACTGTTCAAATGATAAATATTGGAGACAGAACTGCAATAATAAGTTACCATCCCTCCCTAATTAACCAGCTACTGTTCTAATGTTAAATAATGGAGACAGTAATACTAAGTTCCCCTCCCTCCCCTTCTCACCTGTCTTGGGATGGATAATGAGGTACTCCTCCTTGGTGGTGTGTTGGAGGGAATATGTGACCTCAGCATTGATGCCAATGTCCCTTGAGGTGGCCATCACCCTCAACACTTCAGTCCCCACCGCTGTGTTCTCTGCTACTGTTGTCTCATGTAGTTTCCTCACAAACTCAGGAGCATTGTCGTTGATATCTTCAAAATAAGACATGATTATTACACGAGATGCCATTACAAAATAAAAGCCAAAGAGCAGTCAACATACAATGTATACATCAGTTAGCATTCTTCCTCAAACAGAATGCTACTCACAATTTACTTGAAAGAAAATACAGTTGAACCCAGAATAATTTGAAATGTGTATTGTTTGTAATGAATCTATGTACAGTAAACTTTCTTTATACATTACACACCCATAAACCTGATGGATAATAAAGGTTTACTATTCCTGTACACCAATTCATTACAAACAGTTGAATACACACCCATAACACCAATGGAATATAATGTATTACTGTAATGTGATATTTGTTTAAGTCCAGTAACAGACCTGAGACAGTGACCGTGAGGTGGGTGGTGGCAGAGAGGGGTGGGCTGCCCTGGTCCACTGCTCGTACAGTCAAGGTGTATGTGTCTCGAGTCTCACGGTCCAACGGTCGGGCCAGACTCACCACTCCTTCAGTCTCGTCAATGGTGAAGTGGCCGTCCGCTGAGTCTACCAGGTTGTACCTCACTCGGCGATTGGTTCCTGAGAAGAAAATACAATACCGTAATGCAAATAATAAAAGAAAAATACAATAATGCAAAAAATAAGTGGAAATAATAATGCAAAAACACAATAATGGAAAAAAA
The DNA here is from genome assembly GCA_034508575.1 of Petrolisthes manimaculis. Classification (NCBI taxonomy): domain Eukaryota; kingdom Metazoa; phylum Arthropoda; class Malacostraca; order Decapoda; family Porcellanidae; genus Petrolisthes; species Petrolisthes manimaculis. The sequence continues at coordinate 200,023 of JAWZYT010002666.1, forward strand.
TATATACAAGACCAATCAAATAGGAACAAATACAGCATAGGGACACTCTCAATACACAGTACAAGTTGTTCCTCCTCTAGTACATACCCAGATCAGGGTCTATGGCCAACATCTTGAGAAGGACAGTGTTAACAGGAGCATCCTCAGGTAGAGTGGTGGTGTGGGTACCTGGACCAAAGTTGGGTGGGTTGTCATTGGTGTCAGTGATGGTGACCTCCAGTGCCACTTCACACTGCCATGCTTCTTGTTCCCAGTCGGCCACAACCACCTGAATTATACAGTATTTATTAAGGAATTTTGCTTAATACTGTATGCACTTGTAGTAGTATTATAACAATACAAAAGTTTTTTTTTATATAAATGGAATTGTACTGTAATCTACACCACTTAAAACTCTAACATTAATAATGACACCTACTATACTCAGCCTCCACATATGTAAGCTCTTTTGGGTCTGACTTTGACTGAGTATAAAACAAACATAAAGCCTAAAGGGGCTATGTGATGTAGTCAGAAAATTGGAAATAAACGAGTCCTTCAAATATTGTCACGAAACACCAACAATATGGAAGAAACTTGTTTCATGGAATAGTCAGGAGGAATCAAAAGTCCCTAATTCTTGTTACAAGTTCACAGCGTCCTTAAAGTCTTTCTTACATTAGGGTTGTACTCACAGTAAGCTGATAATAATCCCAGGCCTCTCTGTCAAGCTGTGTGGCTGTTGATACATGGCCACTGAGCTGGTCAATAGTAAAGTGTTCAGCACCTTCACCAGTGAGGGAGTAGCGGCTGCGTGAAGCGGCGCCCTCGTCAGCATCCCAAGCCACCACTGATACCACATGGGTTCCTGGAGACACTCCCTCAGATACCTCCCTCTGGTACACTGGCTCTTGGCATACTGGTCCATTGTCTGTAGTCCAGGTCAAAACATTCAATAACTTGTTACCATCATGAGTGTGAATTAAACAAGAAAAATATACAGTATTTGAATTATTACATCTTCAATATAATTTTTTTATGATCTTATTGATTAGTGAGTTTAAAATTGAGTTCAAAGTTGTAAAGCTTTTGTTTAACCCTACACACAGATGCCACAACCCATGGTAAGAAATATATCAGTAATATTGCTATTATACTTTCCTCATATTGCTTGTTCTTCCCCATACATACTATTATTTGGCTGTAAATACAAAGAATGAGCTTACCGTTGACATCAATGACGGTAACACTGACAGATGTGTTGGCAGTAAATTTACCATCAGTAGCAGTGACAGTAAGAATGTACTCGGCCTGTTCCTCCCTGTCCAGTGCTGCCGCCACATACACCTGTACACACACACACATATTGTACATACACAAGGTAAATGCTGGGCTCACTGTTAAACTTTTTCAATAGATTTGCTTGCAAGATAAAACATTATAAACTGGCCAATGCATTAATCCTATCAAATAAACTGGGTGCAATTTTATTTTTAAGTTCTGAGTGCCAAGTACTGTAATAGTACAAGCCAAGAAGCTAATCGTGGTGAGATTTATACCATCAACTATTTAAACAGTTATGGCAATAAGACCAATACAGCCTGTGTGTGAAATATACATCATTATAACAAAGTACTGCAGAACCAAAATGGCATAAGTGATGGGTCTCAATTTTTCCCTAGGCTCTCTTACAGTAGTGCAGTTTAACGTACCTGGCCTGAAGTGTGGACAAGGAAGTGACCGTTGGAGTCTCCGCCGGTGACAAAGTAATCCAACTGTGCTGTGGTTTGGTCAGCATCCTGTACACTAAGCTCCACCACTGCTGTCCCTGTTGCTGTGTCCTCAGGCACTGTCATAACAAATAGGTTACTCTTACAATTCTCTTGTCACTAGTTTCACCACACCACAATCTTGTCAGTACCACAGTTATAATGATACATCACATAAATTTAGCACACACAATCTAGCATTCATTCATTCTCACTACACAACTGTTGCTCTCACTATCAATCACTTAAACAATACAAGTGCTTATATTCTGTCTTGTCAGTTCTCTCAAAGGCTCATTCTCAAGATACTGTTATAACCATGTATTTTTTCACTCCTGTTATATTCACTCTTATTATGTGATGCTAGTCATACTGAAACAGCAGGGTAGACATCACTACATAACTATGGCAAGAACCACTGCATCTGTCAAGCCTTGTCAAAATATGGTATAGTACAAGTATTTAGTAATCTTATTACTGTATAATGATCACCAAAAACATCTCACGTTTTCCTAGTTTTTTTAAGGGTAACTGGGTTTTTTCTCGGACTTTGACGCAATCCCCTACTCAAACCAGTCGACTTACGAAACTTTCTATTTCAGATTCTGGTGTGTAAAATCAAGCTCTACAAATCTGTAATAACAGAATTTACCTAAACGTAACTTTTAAAATCACCCTGTTTTTGCAGTTCAGGGGCTAGCAACGTAAGGGAATTGCGGCTCGTACGGGTTAAATGTTTCTAATGACAGTACAGTACCAAAAAGACAAACTCCTAAGAACTACACATGAACTTTGTCTGTACTTAATGTCTTTCATCCTGACAACAGTTTAAAAGCATGTAATTTTCATCCACCTCTTGATATAATACCAAGTAAGGATGAGTGTTACTTACCGGCCGTAATGTAAGTATCCCTGGTAAACACAGGAGGATTATCATTGTAGTCCTGGACCATCACTGTGACTCTGGCACTACTAGAGAGTGGCTCTGGACCTCCATCAGTGGCCACCACAGTGAAAGAATACATTGATGTTGCCTCACGGTCCAGTGTTGCTGCTAGAGTCACTGCACCACTGTGAGGGTCAATGTGGAAGATGGACCTCACTGTGGCATCCTCATCTGATGCAAAGTTGTACTGCACCTGAGAAAATATCAGAGGATTAATTCCCAGTTACACAATGATTAATACAGTCAATGCATAATTATTGTAAAAGCAGAACCATAAGTTATACAATAGAAGTTTAAATCCCTCAGATGGCAGATTTTTAGACAATATCCATTTCAGCTCTTATTAGAACCATGATGACCTTATTCAAATGAAAACATGACATCAGTATACTGTATAATCACAATTCCATTCATTACAATATTGAAGGTGTAGGATCTTTATGACAAAGATAATTATTGATTGTGGTTTTCCATTTACAGAGTATGATCAATTCTAGGTTTTCTGTGGTAGTGTGAGACTGTGAACCTTTTAATTATGCTTTACTGTTCTGTCACCAAAGCCAAATAAAGGGATGCAAGAACTTGTTGGTGGAGCTGAGATTATCATGAGCTTGAAAGAGAGTGAATGTGAGTGTGATCCATGTCACTGGGTTTTCTGTTCCTCTCAGTTAATTATGATTGTACATTTCCATCATTGACCCTTTAGCTAACCCTTACCTGTTGAAAAAGGGAAATGGGTAGTGACAACAACGATGACAGCAAATAGTATAATTTTAAAAAGTAGTTGTCTTAAACATCACAATAGTTATATTAAAAGATCAAGATTTTCTTTTATGTGTTCTTTCAAAGTAAAAATTATTTTAAAAATATAGAGTACATACTGTTAATGTACTGTAATTGTATACCAAAAGTAATCCAAATAACCAACCCTTTCCCAGTGACTCCCTTTCAACTGGCCCCATCCCAGACATCTTGCCTGGTGACATTGATATGGGTGTTGGAGTATATGTACAGGAGGCCATTCTATCCCGGGAGAACATCAACAACAACAACTCACCTGGCCGTTGTTGCCCTCGTCTTCGTCTGTGGCAGTAAGGATGGTAATGGTGGCCCCGACCTCACTGTTCTCTGCCACCACAGCTCGATACGAAGATGCTGAGAACCGAGGCGAACAGTCATTCACATCCATCACCTGCAATTAAGCATAATTATATACAAGTGGTTATCATGAATGGGTGATAAAAAGCAAACATAATCATAAAGTACTACAATTAAACAGTAACAAGCACAATAAACTGACCACAACCGAGACGGTCATGTAGTCTAGCGCTGGTGGTGTGGCGAGGGTCTGATTGGTGACAATGATGTGGTGTGTCCTCCGCCTCTCGTGGTCCAGGGGTCGCCTCACCGCCACCAATCCTGACTCACTCACACTGAAGGACCCCGAGGCATCCGTGTCATCTTGTTCGTCATCCTCTCCAACAGACTGGATGGAGTATTTTACCTTCTGTGGCCCATCTGTCCATAGTGTTGTCACCACCGTGCCTAATGCAAGAGATTATGTTAATGTTTTTTACTGCTTTTATAGTGGAGAACAGATTGTAGGTTCTTGCACTCATGAGCACCATGTACAGTATACTGTACTTTGATTATCTTTATGAAAGTGTACAAATATGTAAAGAGTTAATATTTTTCAGTGTAATTTTCCTATTTATTAAAACTGCTTTACAGTATTGTGGAAGGAATCAACAATTAGAGCATGCACTGAAAAATACCCAAGAAACTCCTGAAAACTTTCAAAGAAACAAGTGTATAGAAACTGAGGGAATACATCTTTTTCCCCATCTTCTACCTAAACTCATTAATAAATAATCTGAGGCATAACTTCCCAGCACAGTGCCATCAACTTACCAACGGGCTCATTTTCCCAAAGGAAGAACTGTGCATATTTTCTTGGGCACCGAGGGGGCGGGTCATTGGCCGGCAGAAGGAATATAGTGATAGGGACATCAGCACGGTGACGTGGAGACCCACCATCCTCACCACGGATAAAAAACTGGTACACTTCATTCTCTGTAAATACAAAGCAGCCATACAATATTGTTATCAACAGTAATTTGGAACTAGCTTCAAAATACTTAGTAAGGAACAAAGATATTATTAAGGTTCATTAACTACAGTACTTTTTATCTTTCATCAAAATTTCTCAGTTAAATCCTGATTAGGAGGACTATTATACATGAGAGTTCTGCAGAAGTGTGTGAGCATTACTGATGGAAAGAAACTAAAGCAAAAATGAAAATGAATTCAGGTAAAAGAAATGCAAGGAGGTTAGCAGGAGCATGGTGAGGAACTTTGAATGGTTGAACAATTCAAGTACAGTACAACACATGTAGAAAGAAAAATCCCTTATGTTCATTAAAGAATGATGCAAATATTACTTACCTAGTCCCAGGGCACCACGAGCCAAGGTAATAATACCAGTGGAAGGATTAATCCTAAAGAGTGTCAATGCCTCTGAACTGTTAGCCTCATACAAGTGGTACTCCACTTCACTGTTTACTCCTTCATCTGCATCACTCGCCTCCACCTGCCACAAAAGATGCAATGATAAGCAATGTGGTGTGATGGTGTAAGGAAGAAAGATGTCAGTAGGTTGATGAGTAGACATTTCCACATTACACATATTGTATTACCAAACATCAGATACTTTGAAACTTTTAAGTCTAACAGCATCACCTTATGTCAAGTGTAACATGACTACCAATAAACAGTACAGATTGATTCAGGAAATACCCTTTAAGGAGTGACCTAGACTGCCACTATTTTTCTCCAGTAACTTCATGACATCCACTTTGTCTTCAAGAATCAGAAGTGAAACCACTGGTAATAAAGGCTTTTTCTAAAATAACATTTGTGTATATAAGGCAGTATCATTGGGTCACTACTGCTGCAAGTATTACTGACTGTTAATAAATGAAGCACACTACCATATATATTTAACTTTTATTTGGATTAGAAGGATTTAACCGGAATTGGCATTAACACTGACCTTTAGGATGGTGGTGCCGGGAGCAGCGTCTGTGTTGATGTTGCCTTGATACTCAGGCAGTGTAAACACAGGAGCATTGTCGTTTTTGTCCTGAACAGTGATTCGTACTTCAACAAAATTAGCTCGGCCACCCTCATCTGTTACGGACAACTTGAGAGTGTGAAGTGTGGCAGCCTCACGGTCCAGAGGGCTCTCAGTGAAGATATTACCTTAACAGACATAACAAAGGTCAATTTAATTTACACAGTACAAGGTTCCATCATATTGTTATCTACTGTACATACAAAGCATGGTACATCTAGAGACATAAATACTGTAGTAAGTTTCACAATTACTTATATGTAACAAGAAGAAACACCAACAGTCCCTGTGTCATAATATGATTTTCTTTAACAGCCACAACTGTCAACAAAAATGAAATGGAAAGTGTGCAAGACAAATGTATTTATCTGTACAGTATCTATATAATTGTAACACTAAACTACTGTACATTTGAGGTGTTAATGAATTACCAAACCGAAAAACAATTAGACCAACGGGTAACATGAAAACATCTCCATATAATACTGTAATACCTTCCTTATCGATGGTGAAGGCGGCCTCTGAAGTCTGATGGAGGATATTGTACTTCAAGGCACCATAACCACCAGTGTCAGGGTCGGTGGCCTCCAGACTCAACACCAACTGCTTCGGGTCCGAGTTCTCCATCACACGCGCCTCATACAAGGGCTGGCTGAACCTGATCATATAAACAAAAATAATGATGAGACGACCCCAACGAATCTTCACCCATTTATACATCACCAAAACAAATCCGTAATTAGATGAGAAGCAATGGTATGTCACACAGAATTGGAAAAGGTAAGTGTTAAGAAGATGAAGCTAGTGAACAGTAACATACCAAAATTGAAACTATCAAATATATAGTGACAAACTCAAATTCATATCTTGTTGTGTCCATTGTGTCCATATGAGAAATAATGTACTGTATACAACACAAACAAAGGTACATTTTTCACCAAGTTAAAATAAATGGATTATTATATGTATAGAGCAAAGAGTGACCTGGGAGCATGGTGATTGGATGGGACAACAGCTACATGGAGTCCAGTGAACACCACGTGGACACCATCACTGACGGACATGTTCAGGTTGAGGGAAGTGAGGTTGGCCAGCTTGTGGGGTGCCGTCACTACCACCACACCTGGTGATACAAGTCATGGTCAAGAAAACAGCTATGATGTATATTATCATGATGGAACCACATGCAGCCTCATGGTTTGACAAAATTATATAATCATTCACCTTCTCCAGAAAAAAAACTGCTCTGATGCCAAGGGATGAAAGTCACAGTTAAGGTAACAACAATGTTTTATACACTCACGAAGGGTTAAAGAAAATTATATCATTATTCACCTTCTCCAGACAAGAAAATACTTTGACCATTAAATGAACCAACATCTATTCAAAATATAGCAGAATGGAATAACGCTACTTGCCAGCTCCTTCCCTCTCATTCACTAACTACCCATCACTACTTTAACATCTCTCTCTCATTTATCCAGGTACAGTATCAATAAAAGTACAAGATGAAAACGTGACTCATACAATAAGTACAGTCCAGAATGCATATCTGACCTGTGAGTGGATCAATTCTGAAGATACCGCTGCGATCTCCAGAGTGAATAGCGTAGGTGAGTGGTGAGATCTGGCTGGTGTCTGGGTCGTGGGCAGACATGGCAGTGACAACGTGTCCAGGCTGAGCCTCAGATGACACGCGGCAGGAGTAGCTGTCCTGGCGCCACGCTGGGGGGTTGTCATTGAAGTCCAACACTGGAACAAAAATATTGGAATATTACGTTAGGTGAATCTGCCATAACTACTGAGGAAATTTCATTGAAGTCCAACACTGAAAAACATAGGAAAATAATGTTTATCTCCCTCAACGTTGGCCTGAGGAAATTTCATAAAAGAGCAGCCATCAAACAACTTGGTATTGCAAGAGGATGCACACATAATCCAAGGAGGTACTGTACTGTAATCTATATATGATCAAACTTCTCTCTGTCCAGTAAAAATTGTGTTGTTCAAAATGGATCTCCAATCTATTTACTGTACTGTACAGTACATGTATAATTAAATTGATGAGAGGTCTGATACATGAAAAGGTATATTTCATTCTCCTTTCACTAGACCTTTCAGCAGCACAGTAAAGTACTGTTAAAATATGAAGATCATAAACTGTCTACAAATACAAGTATATTTCATGAGCTGTACAGTCATCCCTCCGCTATCGCGGGTTCCACTTTCGCGTTTCGTAACTATCGCGCATGTGTGAAAAGTTCACCTTCATCCGCTATAGCGCATCCGTATGCGGACTATCGCGCACGTAACATTCAAATTTGGCGGTGCGATTGGCCAAGCACACTGGACTGACAGCCACGTTTACCATGACATGGTGTTACAGTAGTAAAGATGAAGACTGTGTGGGTTTATAACTAGCCCTGCTTATCAACCCTATCTTTGTTTAACACAAGAGTTAACTAGTGATACAATGTGTGGAGATAAAGCTTTTTCATCTGTGCCTAATTACACCTCGGTCTGGTATAGAATGTCCAATACGTCGATATAAGACGTCGTTCCTATAGGGATGTATATTACAATTCGTATTAAGCATATTAAATGCATATAACAATTTGTATTAAGACGATTCATGACTGAAATGAGTCGTCGGCATCGATGGCATGCGTGGTGGTAGTAGAGGTGGTAGGGGGGAAGGGGGGAGATAGCGTGATATCGTTTGTTTACATTTTATTAATCATACGTTATTAGTGTTTCCTTCTTTTTCTGTCCAAGAAATACCGAAATAACTTCCTTTTTTATATGGAAGGATATGGCTTTCCATTTTGTAAATGCACCACCTGGCATGACTGAGTGTTGAAGCTAGTGTTTAACTCGTAATTACTAAACACGAGCGAGTCACACACACGGTGACAAGGCAGGCTAGGCCTATATTCCCTTGACCTTGGGCTAGGGGGAATGGAGATACTGAGGGTAGGGGGGGGGGGAAGGAGTGCGGGAGAAGTGGTGGCAACACACACACTTCACAGACGAGTGATATAATTTCCTAACATGTTCATTATCATTTCGCTCGTTTTGTATACAAACTCATTGGATATGCTTCACTTATTTTCGCCACCCATTTTATATGGATGCAATTGTTTTGAAAATAATTTTAAGTTAATACTTTGGTAGCTAATTCTGCAGTCAGTGAGACATCCTACTCAGGCACGTGCTCTCGGAATCAGACGCCCGACTCTCCACATGTGAACACGTTTTGTTATGTTTAATGAATTGCCATCGTGTTTGAGGTCTCATAGTAAAAAAAAAAAAAAAACGTCACTCTCGAGAGACATAAGAACCTATCCCAATTTTCATCATTAATCTTTAGTCCCTAAGGTCAGTGAGGCATATCCATTTACGCACCACCTAACCACAACACTCAACACGCTTACTGTACTTGTGGCGTCCACTGTATTAGGTTAAAAATGCAATTTTCTTACTAATCTACTTTAGTTTTCATTATATGCAAAGAAATATTAGTAAACAAAAGCATGTTTAGGGAGGAAAAATCTTGAAATATGAGGGACTGGGAACCAATTTCAATTATTCCCATTAGTAATTAAATTCCGCTATCGCGAATTCCGCTATCACGTGCTACTTACGGTACCAATTACTCGCGATAGCGGAGGGATGACTGTATAGAGTTGTCTAGCCATAATTAATAATACAGTACTATAATGTGTGGTATGGTAACTCTTTTCAACTTCAACAGTAACAGTGATACAGTTAACATGATGAAAGTGTGACTCACCATAGACAATGACTGTGGCCGTGGAAGACAGCTGGGGTTGTCCTGCATCAGTGGCCATGACAGTGAGGGTGTGTTGGGGTTGAGTTTCTGTGTCTAGTTTACTGGCCACCACCACAGCACCATCCTCACCACGCACTTCAAACGGCCCACAGTCCATCCCACAGGTGTAGTGCACCTGGCCACCTACACCTGTGTCCACGTCCTGAGCCACCACCTTCACAAATACACACACATCTCTTGTTAGTTAGATGAGTAGTCAGGTGTGGAAGAACTATTGTATGTATGATCCTTTCAATAAGGTAGACATACAAAGTCTTCAAATGCGCTAGACATATCCAAGTTGTCCTTTGCTCTCTGTAGTAAAATTATGTTATACTGTACAGCATTGTCATACATGGTGAAGCCTAAGAAAGAACAAGAGCATTAAATTATAAAATAAGAAAAGCTGAATCACAAAACAAGAGATGGAGACTCACCTTAAGCACCTCATGGCCTGGTGCAGCTGCCTCTGAGACCTCGCCCTTGAAGATATACTTGGTGAACTCCGGAGGGTTATCGTTGACGTCTGTGACCTTGACGGCGACGTGTGCATCCGTGTGACTGCCGGTGACCGGATCTCGGGCGCGTACGGTGAGGTTGTGGCTGTGGGTGACCTCGTAGTCCAGCCTGGCCGCCGTCTGTACCACACCTGCTCCGAATCACAACACATCACTCATTATTACACTCATACTTCTTATTCCCTTAAGCAAAAGGAGTTGGTAGGCTATATGATGGTGGTGAAAGATATGATGGCTTCATATAATGTCAACCGAGCCATTGTATAAGTCACCAACATTGCCTACATGACTTTCCTTACATATTGTCCTATTTCAAAAGGATGCCATAATAATAACACTAATACAATATATGAGTATAACTTAAACATTCCACACAGGCCTCTCAGCTTAATGTTATGATCTTACTTACATAACCATACATTAACCATAATACTCACCATGAACAGCATTAAAGTAATCCACATAACCACAATAAGCACTTATTTTCCTATGCTTTACAAATTTAGTTCAGTTTTATGATAATATGTTAAGAACATTCAACATTATTATAATCTCTACAGCACATGCATTATGTGGAATAAAATGTGACACAACTGAGAGACAGAGCAAAGACATTATTGAATTCTGTAATGAGCATCAAGCACTAATGAAAGAGAAAAGAGAACATGGAAGCTATGAGCATTTAAGCATGGAAGCTAATGACAACATTCCCAGGTTATGTATTGAAGGGGAATGTGTCTGTGCATTAGGGGCTGCTTATTCCTCTAAACCACATCAGAAAAGGAAATGAACTCTCTAAATTTAGCTCCTGTACTATTGTGTGGATTATTTTGAGTGAATCAGTAGCCTTCCATTTCTCGACTACATTATATCACAGACCCCTGAATATTTTTATTTGCATTACTTTTACTTCTGATACACAGTTACATTCATTAATCCCTCAACACCTTTCAAACACCATCCACTCGCATTGCTTATTAGCGCAAGGAAATCTTTATAATACCTGTACAGTAATGGATAATATTGCTTACAAAGTCCATGATAGGTTGAAATATAAGATGAGTCTTTTTTTCCTCATTCAAAATTTTGATAGCAAGTTGTTAAGGAATATTGAAGGGAACTGTGTATTATGAGGATAAAAGTGCATATTGATGCAGACTACTTATAACAGAATATTTTTGTGCTTAAACTAGGGCACTGAAAAGGAAGATCGGTATAAAGAAACTTAATTGTACATCACCAACACACTAAATCTTTACCAGAAATATAAATACAAAACTTCAAGTGAGGTTTTTTTTTTACAAAACCTACACATTTATATTAAATACAAAAACATGTACAGTATGAGGGGTCATATATAATAAAACATTACATGTCGAGATCCTGACATGCCAATTGAGAAACTAATGCAAGAGAAGCTTCAGCTCTTTAGACAAACAATATAAATATAACTGAGAGTCAACCTTTAATTTGTCCAAGTGTTAATGAATACATAAACTGGCAGGCATATTATTTCATACAGTATCTTCTTCTGTTCAGCAATTATTGTACAAGTACTGTACTGTCCTAACATGTTAAGATATAACCAATCGTATAATACTGTGCATATACAGTGTCACTCATCTCAATTGTACAAATAAATTTAAATACCGTATTTCTGCACCTTAATTAATAAGATACAGTATTTCAAAACCATCACCATCGCATCACAGGTAATGGTTGGGAATTTCTGTACTGTAGGTGCCAAATATTGAGTGAGTAGTGAATACATTAGCAAAGACATAAGCCGGGCATTAAAACCTCAATTGGCGTTTTACTAATATGACCCTTGGGTGTAGGGGTGGTGGGGTGGGTGGATGGGATAAGAGGAGACAGCCAGAATGGTTTTTACTCACACTGCTGATCCACGCCATTGCCACCTGGGAAAGCAGACAGAACCCTGGTAAAGCTGGGTGCTCAACAACACGTGGGACAGAGCTTCAAGGACAACACACACATCATATTATTGAGGGAACGAGCTTAGGGGGAGAACCTTACTTTTTTTCTTCTTTTTTTTATGGTAAATTGAAGGCCTACTGAATCCTCCAAACTATATATCATGAAACAAGAGGTGATTTGCTTCCTGGGATAGTTTAGAGGAATTAGTCTACCTCCAATTTACACATAATATTATTGAGGGAAGAAGCTTAAGGGAGAACTTTTTAGGGAAGGAGTATAAGGAGCGGTGGAGGTGGTTAATGGGGTATATTATCACACTAGCAACTATTAACCTCATTCTCCATCCTTCATCCTCAGGTCAGATTTACTCCTTCCAGTAATAATGCAGATATTTTTGACAGCAGGCTGAATGATGGAGGAAACCTAACATTGGCCAAAGGATGAAGGACATTCCACAGTACACAGTAGACTCCATTCCCGTGTTTACCATCTATATATAAGTCAGTACTGCCAGTCATCCCTTCTGATATAGGACCATAGGCAAGAATATCCATAGTATAGATGATGGCATGGTACCGGTGCAATGGCTCTGTTGTTTGGCCATGGAGTCATCATACCGGTACCACGCCATCGTCAACACCACCAATGTTCTTGCCTACGACCCATGGTAAGAGTCCTGAGAGTATCAAGAGTAAGCATCCCCAACCTAATTTTCACTCAGTCGTTCACAGTACAATTGTAAAAAGGCAAATGACGGAAACTTTTTGACCTGTGTGGTGATGCACGAGTGACTTTGATGACAGAGCTGCTGTACTGTACTGTAAACATTGATCAATTGTTGTTACTGAATTGAACTGGTCCATGGATGAGCAATGTAAAAATTTTATTACATTTGTACTGTATTGGCAACATTAAAGACTTCATAAATACAGTACAGTATTGTACAGTACATAGTTGGTTGGTGAGGAGTGAAATGGACTTACTGTAAGTGTGAAAGTCTGTTTTGTTTGTTTGTGTTTGAACAATGTCATCATTTCACAACAAATCTTTACCAAAATTGGCATAACGTTCCAGATGCATACCAGAATAATGCATAAATAGAAATAACTCTGGTTTTAGCTCCCACTGGCATAAAACATCCAGCAGATCAGTCCTGAGAAGTGGGTCAATTGTCTGGTATTGTATATAGCAACATAACATTAGGGAAAGTTAACCAAATATTTTTAAATATATCTACATTTAAACTCTTAGGATTCACAACCTATGGGAAGACATTGTCTGCAATGAGAGATGGCAAATGTTGGGGTGAAATGTACTGTACTGGATATTTAAAAGAACTTTGAAAGCATTATCAAAAGGTTACTATTTATATTCGTATATTAAACTTGGCATGTAATTTGTTAAGTATAAGAGACTGTCCACTTTATAGCAGCTAAATATTTAAGAGATACTGTACATCATAACACTTATGAATCTCTATTGATTATTATAGCCAATGTAAATGAAATAAACTACCTTGTATAATGATTAATCCTTCTGTAACATCTGACCAAAAGTATAATTTTGTCTGACCAACATTTGTCATTAAGAAACAGATGTGATATACAGAGGTCTGCATAAAAGTGGTCAGCATCTTGAGGCACCTCATCAGCAAACTGCAGAATACTGATTACTCCAAAAGAAATATGCTGCAGAACCAACCACATTTATACATAACTGTACAGTAGTCTGTTTTGTGGCACCAATTGAAAGAATCAGTAGGCTACACTTTGCTGACATCACAAGGCCCATGCACAGAACACGAGCCCATGACAAATTATGTACAGAAAAAGAGGAACGAGTTTTGGTGTACAGTATCCAAAGTGTTAAGATGATTCTGGTGACCGAGGTGTAGCCTACAATAATGATGACTGCTGAATTGTACGACTCGTGTGATAGTGTGTATACTGTACTTAATTAAAATTATTTGAAAATACTGTATATTGTAGGAATGGAACCAAACAATTAGGAATGACTTGAGAAATGGACACACAGTTACATTCTGAGGGACAGCAACAATCAATCTTCCTCGTGCTTTATTTTATGTACGTTAGTTATATACACTGTACATACTAGACCAAAATTTTACACCTAGGATGGAGTTAATCAAAGTTTTGCAATATTGTACAGAAATTTTGAAGAATGAGACGATCCATAACCTATTTTAGTCTTACTGCATTTACATCAATTTTTCAGCAGGTCAAAAAGAGACAATATTGCAGCACTGATTCATAAAAATAAACTAGTAAAACTACCAGCACATCACTATTTCTATTACTAAATCTATCTTTAATAAAGCTATTCTTACTATTATACTGTACTGTAGTATTATTGGTAGTGCTACAACATTTCTATTATTAGTATAGACTAATATAATTATTGTATACACTACCATTACTATCCCTGTTTACAGTACTTCAGTTTCTCTAACACCCCTTACACCAATTCAACCAACACCCATATTACGGGGCTGCTCGGCCAGACAGCTTGAGGAACTTCAACAACAACAACAACACCCATATTATATTATGCTCATTTAATTCAAGGCCATTTAAGTATACCGGTTCTCTCCCCAATAATTATTATTCTTCTGTTTAGTATTTACCTGTTCACAAATTACTGTACTGTACTGTATTGCAATTTATGATGCATAAATTTTGACTTTCTGAAGGTTCATCATTGTTCTCGCATAATACTTGAGTGTAAGAAGACCATACCATAGTAATGTGTGTAATGTGTTGGTGATTCGAGGTATAAATGTAACGGTAAGAATGCATGACAAGAAATAAGCAATTGAGGAGTTATAGTTCATAAAAGAGGAATTAGTTAATAAAAATTATTATAACATACCGGAAGAGTCAGAATGAAAAGGCATTATTCACATAAGCTTTATACATAATGTGCATACTGTAGAGTGCTAAGTCAAGCTGGTGTGTGTGTGTGTGTCTGTGTGTGTGTTCAGAAAAGCATAAGAAAACTTTTACTTAGCTGACATTATTTGGCCTTAATTAAAAAAAACACTGAAAAGAGTTGCAAAATGAATGGCATATGCTTACACAGCCTCGTACTGCCAGCTCAGCAAAAAACAAAACACAAACAAAAATAAAACTAACCTTATACAGCCATTTGTTTTTTGTTTTGTTTTTCAGGAATCCTTAAATTCAGGTAACTTACTTGTACATGAGATTTACACTGTACTTCTATTATAATCCCGGAATGTCATAAATTATTATTGTTAATAGAAAAAATGGCTGAATATATTGTAAACAGGAGTACTGTACCTCAGAAGGAAGCAGTGTGATGGGAGGGAGAGAAGAAGAAGAAGAAGAAGGGAGGGAGGGAGAGAAAAAGGGGAGGGAGGGAGAGAAGGGAGGGAGAGAAAAAAGGGAGGGAGGGAGGGATGGAGGGAGAAAAGGGAGGAGGGAGGGAAGGGAGGTGTTAAAACAGCCTCACCTGTAGCGAAGTCGATGGAAAAGAGTTGATCCGTGTTGCCCCCGACAATGGTGTATAGGACAGGTTCCCCCGATGGACTGGCCGCATCCACCCTCACCACTGGGGTTCCATCGGGGGCGTCCTCTCCCACCGAGGCCTCATAACGACCAGCGGTGAACATGGGGCCGTCAGCCGCCACCACTCTGTAATAGGAGGTGTGTCATCAGGAGTTAGGTTGATGATAGTAGGAATTTCTTAGCTATCACATTGTCATTGCAGTAACTTTGTGAGTATTATAGCTGCTCATCCTAAGGAAAATTTTATCTCCTTAATTTAATCAACAAAGGAAATAAACTACAGTACTGTGAATGAAGATACCTGTATAGTCAGGAGAAATCTGTAGCTCATTAACCCACTGAAAACAGATGATTCCCTTCACAACACTGGCAACCCTGGCCCCTCACCTGATCATGACATGAGTCTGTGAGCTGAGTGGCGGCATTCCACCATCATAGGCAGCTACTGTCAGGCTGTACATCTTGTCAGCCACCATCAGTGACTGCTTCAGGGAGATCTCGCCTGTTTTCTTGTTGACAGAGAAGAGTTCACCGCTGCCTCGCACCAACTCGTACCGGATACTGCCAAAGTCACCCGCGTCTGTGTCCACTGCTAATACCTGTTGACCCATTGTGCCCTGTCATTACACTGAACCACACTGTGTCACCAATACTGTACACTGCACCATATTAACTGTCATCACACTTATCACATCACACCATACTGCTCCCTCATCACACTGCTCCATCATCACACTGTACTTCATCACACCATACTGCTCCATCATCACACTGTACCTCATCACACCATACTGCTCCATCATCACACTGTACCTCATCACACCACACTGCTCCATCATCACACTGTACCTCATCACACCATACTGCTCCATCATCACACTGTACCTCATCACACCATACTGCCCTGTCAGCACAATGTCTTAACTCCATACCACAATCCACTACTCCACCACACATATTTATCTTTACAATTATTATTACTTTTCAACAGACATAGGAAGACAAATAAGCTAATCCTGCTCCACCACAAACATTCTTCTCTTTATATGTTTTTACCTTTCTACAGCCATAGGAAAACAAAAATGCTAAACCTGCTGTATCACACATATATATAATTATATCTTCATTTAATTTTACCTTTCAACAGATACAGGAAAACAAAATACTTGTAGCTACTGTAATCCTGACCTTAGCAAGTACATGTCCTCTGGCTGCAGAGGTGGATACAAGGGACAGGTATGGTTGCTTGAGGAACATGGGCTCATTGTCATTCACGTCCATCACAGCCACGTACACCAACACATGTGCCAGGTTGTCCGGCTCCTCCTCCTCCATGGCCTATACATAGAGAATTGTATGAACACTTAACATTAGTACAAAGTTACATAAGGTTGGATAAATGCATACAGGGATAGAAAGCGATTACTGTACTGTAGGTAGGCATATACGATATCATTACAAGGTTGGACAAACACATACATTTTGTCATGATCTAATGAATATAGGGACTGTATACTGGTATATAGTTGCAAACAGATGGATGAGAGAGAGTGCTTCTTACAGGTCCTTATCCACAAACACTATGCTATTCATAAAATTTATAAACACAAGCTATCTTCTTCTATTGCCTGTACTGTATATCCATCCATCTGTTTGTCTGTCTGTCTGTGTCTCTTTAATATTTACCATATTATAGAGCTTCAAATTTAATTAGTTGTCCCAAGTGAGTGACTGAAAACTGGAAGGACTTAAGGGAGGGAAGAGGATATGGAGGTATGACATATTAACACATAATCCAGCTTCATATATATGATAATTACATTAACAAATAAAACAGCAATAGATAAATACCAAAATAAATGATTAAATATTGCAACTGATCTATATATAAATGCATTATGAAATGAGATATCAAAAGGAGAGAGAACCAGGAGAGAGGACCACACCTACAACTACCAAGCCTGTCACCAGACTCACCTGAACCACCAATGTGTAGTGGTCTTGAGCCTCACGGTCAAAGAGTTTGCCGGTGGTCTTTATGACGCCCGCTGTAGGATGGATAACAAACTTGTCGCTGGGGTTGAGGATGGAGTAGCGCACGTGGTGGTTCAGAGGTTGTCCCTTCACACCCAGGGCCACCACATTCACTTCCTTAGTTGAGTTTTCCATAACGTTGGCCCAGTACTTCTCCTGAGTGAATATTATTGTTGACAACGGGGCATCCTCCACGGTGATCTCTGCTGTGGCTGATGTGGTTAATGTTGAGATGCTGTCTGTGGCTTCCAGTGTCAGGTTGTAGTGGGACTTGAGGTTGAGGTGGTCATGCACGGTCATACATTTGCTCTCGTCGTCGAATTTGAACCGTTTGGTGTCGTCACCCTCAGTAATGGAGTACTTGAGTGGGTTGGTAGTGTGTGTGGCTTGCCCCTGATCCAGACAAAAGACCCTTACACCTGGGAATGTGGGCAGGTAGAGGGTGGCACTGAGCTGTGACTGTGGGAAGGCAGTAGGAGCCACATTGACACTCTTAATGCTGATAATGACAGTTGCAGGGGCAATACATTCTCTCTTGGGTTCACCTCCATCACTGGCCCACACACTAAACTCAATACTGGTACCTGCCACTTCCTCCAGACTCCCCGCCACCCGCACAGCTCCTGTTGGGGCCCAGAGATCCATTAGTGAAAGTGTCCACCTATTAAGGCTTTGCTTTAATCTTAAGTCTTTTCACTGGTGTAGTTGAGTGGCTGTCAGCAGCACCTGCCCAGGCCAGATTGGATTTAGTGGAGGTAACAGATATGGGGGGAGAAACCAGAGGTAAAAATATGTATAAATTTAGAATGTTCATTAACCCTTGAAGGACAGCTGGTAGAGGGAGGGATGGGGGGTGAGATTTTTCCCAATTTAGAAAGCCAGAATATTTACTCCATCAAACAGGATTCAACTTTATCAAGTTTCTGAAAATGATTAAGCTGTTCACTTGGTAAGTGTTGGTCTGGTCACACTCACAAACGAAGCTTTGAAGACAATTTGTTATAGTGTACAACATTTAATTAATAAAATATTACTGCTACTTCCACTATCATTATTTTGTTACTGCTACTATTACTGCTCTTGTAGCTACACCTGCTGCTACTTCCATTACTACTATTACTACTACTACTACTACAAAAAATAACACCAATAATAATAACAATAATAATCATCATCATCATCTCCCCTCCTTACTAGCAACAACAGTCATGTGAGGAGAGCCTAGCAACTGACTTACCTGTGTACTGATCGACTGTGAACAGCCTGGCAATGTGTCTCTCCACGAAGCTGTAAGTGACCCTCCCATTGAAGCCTTGGTCCCGGTCGTGTGCAGTGACGGTCAGAGGGGTTGGGTGGTGGTTGTGGTGGTGGTGGTGGCGGGTGGTGAGAACGGGAGCCTGTAGGGAGAAATGGATGCAAGATATTTATTTATTTATTTATCTATCTATTTATCTATTTATCTATTTATCTATTTATTTATTTATTTGGTGGTGATGGTGTTTGTTGTTGTTGTTGTTGTTGTTGGTTGTTGAAGGAAAGGTGAAGTGAGGAGATGAGGAAGAGACAAGGGGAGGAAGAAAGGAAAAGAGGAGATGAGGAAGAAAATGGAACTGTGGAGATGTGAAAGAGAAAAGAGTGAAGAAGAAAAGGG
Source organism: Petrolisthes manimaculis (assembly GCA_034508575.1). Taxonomy (NCBI): domain Eukaryota; kingdom Metazoa; phylum Arthropoda; class Malacostraca; order Decapoda; family Porcellanidae; genus Petrolisthes; species Petrolisthes manimaculis. Next base: position 219,371 of record JAWZYT010002666.1, read on the forward strand.
AAGGGAGGAGATGTGGAAGAGAAAAGAGGGAGGATGAAAAGGAAAGGGAGGAGATGGGGAAGTGAAGAGAGGATGGAAGAAAAGAAAAGTGAGGAGATGAGAAAGAGAAAATAGGAGGATGAAAAGAAAAGTGAGGAAATGAGGAAGAGAAGAGAGTGTGAGAGAAAAAGGAAGGGAGGTGATGAGGAAGAGAAGAGTGTAAAAGAACAGGGAAGGGTGAGATGAAGGAAAGGGAAGGAAGAAAAGTGAAGGGAGGGGGAAGGGAAGGGGAGGGCTTGTGTTGACGTTGTTTAGGTGGCGGTGGGGTGGTGGTAAAAAAGGGGGAACTTAAGGGGAATACTGATACAAGATATATATATTATTTGGTGGTGATTCATAGCAGTGTTGTTGTTGCGGAGGTGAAGGCGGTGCTTGTGTTGTTAAAAGTGGTTATTTTCGAGGTGTTGGTGGGTGGTGGTAAAGAAAGAAAGAAAGGGGACCTGAAGGGGAATACCGATGAAAGATATTAATTTATTTGGTGGTGATTTAGAGCAGTGTTGATGTTGTTGTTGTTGTGGTGGTGGTGGTAGTACTTGTGTTGCTGTTGTTGTTGTTGTTGTTGTGGTGGTGGTACTTTTGTTGCTGTTGTTGTTGTTGTGGTGGTGGTGGTGGTACTTTTGTTGCTGTTGTTGTTGTTGTTGTGGTGGTGGTGGTGGTACTTATGTTGCTGTTGTTGTTTTTGTGGTGGTACTTGTGATGTTGCTGTTGTGGTTGTTGTGGTGGTACTTGTGTTGTTGCTGTTGTTGTTGATGATGATGATGTTGTTGTTGTTGTTGTTGTTAATGATGATGTTTTTGCTTTCGTTGTGGTGGTGATTGGTAAAGATAAGGAGTGTATAGTGGTGTTGATGTGAGATCTTTGTATGGGGATAAAATTCTGTATAATAGTGTGGACTGTGTGGGTACATTTGGTGACTACCCTCCCCATTCCATCAAAGTGTACTGCTAATAAACAGACGGATTAGAAGACTCATCCGGTACATCCAAACATTGCCACTAAACAGATACCCAACTCCAACACTAATGTACACTCGCAATCCAAAATTTGTATCCAGGTCTTGTTGAAGTTTCGAATCATTTGACATACTGGTGAACCAATTACAACGCTTATCGTGTTTCATATTTGCTTGAATTTGCTTAATACTCTATCAGGCTATTCGAATCAAGCCTGGATATATATTTTGGATTGCGAGTGTACAAGTATGTTTCAGGATGCAACACAGCACCCCATACTATTAAACACATTATTAAAGACTGCAATACACACAACCACACTCGCCAACAACACAACATACACTCTCTGAGGGCACTGTGGGAAAGCCCGGTTCAGGCCATGGCCTTCCTCAGGAGCTCGGGGCTGCTCGGCCAGACACCTTGAGGAACTTTAACAACAGCAACAGAAGATTATGGAATCAGTTGTCTTCTAATCATCAACAATATAAATCACCTCTAAGTTTGCCTTGTATCACAGCAAACTCCAGATTATCATATACTTGTACATATTCAGGGAGAAGGCATCACCGGTAGTCACACTGGGTTAGGGGAAGATTTTCTTTTTGGAAATTTGGTAAAACTATCCCAAGAAACAAGTCATCTTAATGTTACTAAAAAGGAATCTGTTTCTTGGCATAATTTGCAGGATTCAGAGACCTTCCAATTCAACATACAAAATAATATCTCCTTAAGATATGATAATCACACTACGACTACTTTACCTTGGGTTCAGCAGTGGCCAGGACAGTGCCGTAGTATACCAAGTTCTCCCACTCCGGCCACCAGTCATTCTCGTCCAACACCGTCACACCCAAACACGTTTTCTGGGACGAGCCGACCTGGTGGAAGGGATCATTAAAGTAGGTTATGTGTTCAGGAGAGCTCACAGTTGCAGGCTATATTGTGAACATCGTCAGTGTGTGGTATATACACATGTAATAAGTATTTGATCTGGGTATTGCATCTCTGAATCTCTGTTTCAGGTTTGATGTGTCCGATTTGGATCTATACGAGTAAGTCTATATCTTTTTCTGGGTAAAAAAAGGGGTAAAATATAGATTCCTTTTATGTTAATTTGGATAAGATATAGATTTACTCACAGCATCTTCAGCACTGACTAAAAGACACTGCAACCAAAACACAGCAAATCCCAACACAAACAACAAACCACAACCACAATAACAACAACAGGGTAAAGAAGACACAGTGAGAGGGACCTACCATACTGGTGGCGGTGACGGTGAGGTTATACCAAGCACAGGTCTCGTAGTCAAGGCGACGTGCGAGGCTGACCACACCTGACGCCGGGCTCACCACAAACATACCCGTGTCGTCTCCACCAGTGAGGGCGTAGTGGAGAGGGGACGGCGAGTGGGCAGACAGTCGAGCCACCGCCGTCCCCACTTCGGCCCACTCGCTAATCTCGACCACCTGAGGGCGTCCGTGTTCAGGCCACACCGGGGACGCCACCTGCCAAGACGTGACCATGACCGTGACGGGGACGGAGGTGGCGCGGGACACCTTGGCGTGGTCTGTGGCCCGCACCAGCAGTAGGAACTCAGCAGGGTCAGGTTTGGTCAGTTCCCGAGTCAGTGTGATTGTACCCAGAGCCGGATCCATACTGAAGGTTCCCCCAGCATTGCCTGTGTCGTCAGGAAGGTCAACTTGAGGTATGGAAATGATGAAGCTTTGTGAAGTATATAATATAACTCAAATTATATGACACAAGCGTTATTACAAACACACGCATACACACACACACACTCAGACATACACCAACTGTTTAAGAAATGTACACGCACTAAGCCACTGCACACACACGAACCAATTGTTTAACACACACACACACACACATACACAGCTACTGCAGCACACACGAACTTATTATTAATCACACACACACACACACACACACACACACACACTCACACACACACACTTTCACACACACACACACACACACACACACACACACACACACACACACACACACACACACACACACACGAACCTATTATTAATCACTCACACTAACACACACACACACACACACACACACACACACACACACACAAACACACACACACAAACACACACACACTTACCTTCGACAATGGAGTAGGAGAGTCGACCATTCTCGCCTTTGTCATGATCTAAAGCAAGTACCCTGGTCACTACTGTACCGGCAGCTGTACCCACACTCACCTGTAACACACATAAACACACACACACACACACACACACGATGATTTAAGTAAGGAGGAAGTACAGCGTTCATGTGGTAAATCTAGAGCAACTGATTCCTCCAAACTATTCCAAGCAACAGAATAAAACACCATTATTTTTGTTGTTGTTCATCTGGTCCTGTTGTTTGTTTCCTGGCATATATACTTTGGAGGAATCATGTCACTCCAATTAATGTAACAAAAGTGAATTCCCCCCCCCCCATAATTAATGAAGGCAAGATAGATTACTTTTTTTGTTGGTTAATTTGAAGGTCTCTGATTCCTCCAAACTATGGCACGAAACAGACCCCCCCTATTATTACCACTGAAGGCATTTGTTTTCTGGTATTGTTAGGAGGAATCAGTAGACTTCCAATTTACCAACACGAGAATCTGCTCTTATTAAGGGGGTGTGGGAGTAGGGGACAGGCTTGGGGGGGTTTGGGGTGTGTGGGAATAGGGGGACAGGCTTAGAGTGGGTAGAAAGCCTGTCCCCTTATTCCTGCACCCCCCAAACCCCCCTCCCAAGCCTGTCCCCATATTCCCGCACCCCCTAAACTCCCCGCACCCCCCAAGCCTGTCCCCCTATTCCCACACCCCCTTAATTAATGGGGGTCAATTAACTACAGTATGGTTTCTGAAATATTTGATACATTTAATAATAATTTTAACTCTTTTTTGTCTTTAATTTGTTTTGAAAGAATATCCTAACCACTTGTGAGGTAAAGTTGTCTTGGTTTGTCTTCCACTTGTAATGTAAGACTATCTCTGTCTGTCTTCAGGGTCGCCATCGGTTTTCAATAATCTCAAGTGTAGGAGAAAAATAATAAACGGGTGCCGGCAGCATATTTCCACTCTCTGGTAGAATATAAACATAGGGGAAACAACAACCAATCAGAGCCCGTGGAGCCCAGTAGTAATGACGTCATAGAAAGTATTGCCAGCTAAATGCCCCGAAAACACCTCTGCATTCTGCAATTTCACGGGTTTTACAGAATATCTATATTAGTATTAAACGTATGTATTTAGATAAATACAAATAATAATAATAATAACAATAATAATAATAATTAACACTGGGATAATTATAACATAATAGTTGTGTAAATAATAATTAAATTACCCTCTTGGAGAAGGGGAAATGGGGTATTGATGATTCATTATAGAGAAAGAAAAACAAATGATACTAATGAGCATCTAAATTTAGTAGAAAGAATAACTATGTTTTCATAGAGAAAGGACTACTTAAAACATTTGAAACATTTATTATCTATATTAGCTAATACAAAGGTATAAGTTTATAAGCACGCCACCAAATACATTTTAATGTCAATATGCAAACATAATAGTTAATTATATATACAATACCGTCATGAAGGTTTAAGTTGGTGCTCGTATTTCGTTTCGTCACAATATAAAATTTCATGTTAGGGTTAGGACCGAAGGTTGTTAGGGTTAGGACCGAAGGTTGTTAAGGTTAGGACCGAAGGTTGTTAAGGTTAGGACCGAAGGTTGTTAAGGTTAGGACCGAAGGTTGTTAGGGTTAGGTCTAGGTTAGGTCAGGTTGGTTAGAGTGGCTGTTAAAACATTTCACCAAAAAAATACAAAAAAAAAAACTTGGAGGCGCTATTGTAAATTTTTACCAATACAAAACATGTATGTACAATAAATATTCAGTACTGAAAACTTAGGTGCAGGACTTAATTTATGGGGTAAATGGAAAAATACAAATAATTATCTTATACCAATATTATTGTATGATATTGTAACTTATCATTGTTTGCAATACTACTATTTTATAATCATCACAATATTAATCATCATTATTATTATTATTATTACTTTAACAATCAATTAAAATTGTAAACTAATATTATTGTATTAATGTTATCACTTTAATTATTATTTACACAACTATTATGTTATAATTATCCCAGTGTTAATTATTATTATTATTGTTATTATTATTTGTATTTATCTAAATACATACGTTTAATACTAATATAGATATTCTGTAAAACCCGTGAAATTGCAGAATGCAGAGGTGTTTTCGGGGCATTTAGCTGGCAATACTTTCTATGACGTCATTACTACTGGGCTCCACGGGCTCTGATTGGTTGTTGTTTCCCCTATGTTTATATTCTACCAGAGAGTGGAAATATGCGTGCCGGCATCTAAGGAAAATAAAGTCTAGGGGACAGTGCCGCCAGATTTCATTACTGAGGGGAGGGAGGAGGGGAGGGAGGAGGGGGCCTTCTTATCCTACACGTCCCACACACAGAGCTGTTGATTTACGAAGGGTAGGTTGGGAAGGAGGCAACTCGTGAGGAAGAAGGGGCGGGGGAAGGAAGGAACTAGTGGGGGTAAGGATGAAAGAGGGAACTCATGGGGGGAAGGGGAGGAGGTGGGAACTAGTGGGGGGTAAGGGGGGGGGGGGGAAGGTGGGATCTGTAGAGGAGAAGGAGGCATAGGTGGGATCTGTAGGGGGGCTACTAGGGTACAAGGGAAAAATAAAATCACGCGAAAGAACGAAGGAACGAACGCTTTGTCAGTCCCATGGCATTCGGAACAACAACACCAACACACTGCACATTAGCTCCACCTGGTGACTGTGTGTGTGTGTGTGTGTGTGTGTGTGTGGGAGGCTGATGTTTACACTCGTTTCACCAGGGATGTCCAGTGAGCCAGCCAGCCCCAGACCAGCCAACCCCAGACCAGCTATAAGTTTGCCGCCACATGATATACAACTGCCACATTTCAGCCTGCAACACGACGCCCTTGACACCTACCGGGCCACTTCGTCATGCACTCTCACGACGACGCGGCGATTCACGAGTGGTGGTGGGGGAGGGGGGCTTTATTTTTTTAGTTTTGTTTTGCTCTCACGGCTGGACGATTTATACAAGAACTGGGGAAGAGTTGGGGAAGGTTCATACAAGAACTGGGGACGAGTTGGGGACGATTCACAGCTAGGGAAGAGTTGGGGACGATTCATACAAAAGCTGGGGACGAGTTGGGGACGATTCATAGCTGGGGAAGAGTTGGGGACGATTCATACAAGAACTGGGGAAGAGTTGGGGACGAAAGTAAAAGGAAACAGATGAAAACAGAGAGAAATATATATCACATTGTATAAGGAGGGAAATTAATCTGAGTGAGGTAGAGGGGTAGAAATGAACAGAGAAAGGAAAGGGAGAAAAGTAATTTGAGAAAGGTAGAGGGAAACAAATAAGCAGCAAGAGAAAATTCATAAGAGAGAATTATTATAATGTATAGGGACGCATCAGGAGAGTGTGAGTTAGTGAGTACATTGGTCGTCTCACTGAATATATACTACAACACAACACAACACAACATGTGATGATGGTTTAAATAAATATCTAATGAACTGTTGTTGCTGTAGAAAACATACGGACGCATTAAGGGGAGAGTAGTATACTTTTGATAGATTGGAGTGCCTTGATTCCTCCAAAGTATGCCAGGAAACAGACCCAGATGAAGAAAAATAATGGTATCCTGTTGCCTGGAATAGTTTGGAGGAATCATAATCTCCAAAAATGTCAAAACTATACCCTCCCCTAAAGGACCCATTTGATCGTGTATGAAAATTGAAGACTTGTGATTCTTCCTGACTATGCCACGAAACAAGTGATGAACCAGGATCCAAGGAGTGTTGTTTAAGGAAAGAGTGCACTGTTATTCGTCTCGGGGAAAATATTATAATCATAGCGTTATCGTGAACTCCTTGTCTTCAACACCGCAGTGGCTGGCTGGGTGGTTGGGTGGTTGGGTGGTTGGGTGGTTGGTTGGTCTCCTGTTGCGTGGTTAGTGTGCATTACCAGACCAGTCACGAAAAGCCATGATAAGAGTTGCCAGCGTTGCAGTGCACACCTCGTCACGCAGGGAAGGAGAGAGGGAGGAGAGAGGGAAGGAGAGAGGGAAGCGAGAGAGGGAGGAGAGAGGGAAGGAGAGAGGGAGGAGAGAGGGAGGCTAGAAGGAAGGCGAGAGGGAAGGAGAAAGGGAAGCGAGAGGGAAGAGAGAGGAAGGAGAGAGGGAAGGAGAGAGGAAGGAGAAAGGGAGGAGAGAGGGATTAGAGAGGGAAGGAGGGAGGAGAGAGGAGGGAGGAGAGAGGGAAGGAGAGAGGGAAGGAGAGAGGAAGGAGAGAGGGAAGAAAGAGGGAGGAGAGAGGGAAGCGATAGGGAGACAACAGGAAAGCGAGAGGGAGGCTAGAAGGAAGGCGAGAGGGAGGCTAGAAGGAAGGCGAGAGGGAGGCTAGAAGGAAGGCGAGAGGGAAACTAGAGAAAAGCGAGATGGAGACAAGATAAAAACGAGAGGGTGGGTAGAGGCCCGTCAGTCGTCCTACACTACTTTATAATATAACAAGGGAAAGAGAGGTGAAGGGCAAGTTAAGGCTATATGATTTTTTTTCTCCTCTCCTGTATTGAGTTGGTGTGACGCGAGGTAAATAATAAGTTACTCGGGGTTGCTGGTGTTGGAAATAAAGGTAGATTTTTTTTTTCGAACATCCCCCGAGAAGACTTTAAAATATCAAGAGTTTATTTTCTTGTTTTTTTTTTCTTTCTAAGTTATAAATGTTGTATGAACGTTTGTATAATTCGTAATGGTTACTTACATATAATTAATGAAAAGAAAATGAAAAATGCTGAGTGATTCGTCATTTTACATTTACCTTTCTCAATAATCATATATATAATCCTATCAATTATAATATTCTGAATTATCATATTCCTCTTAATTATTACATTCCTCTCAATTATCATATTTCTCTCAGTTATCATATTTCTCTCAATTATCCTCTATATAACCTAACCTAACCTAAGCTACCCTAACCTAACCCAACCTAACCTAACCCAACCTAACCTAACCTAACACAGCCTAACCTAACCTAATGTAACGTAACGTAACCTAATCAAACTCAACTCAACCTAACCTAACCTAACCTAACCTAACCTAACCTAACCTAACCTAATCTAACCAAACCTAATCTAACCTAACCCAATCAAACCAAACCTAACCCAACGTACCCCAACCCAACCCAACCCAACATAACTCAAACTAATCTAACCAAACCTAACCTAACGTAACCTAACCCAATCCAACCCAACCTAATCTAACCTAACCTACCCAAACCTAACCTAACCCAACATAACCTAAACTAATCTAACCCAACGTACCCCAACCCAACCCAACATAACCCAATCCAACCCAACCCAACCCAACCCAACTCAATCAAACCAAACCTAACCCAACATACCCTAACCTAATCTAACCTAACCTAACCTAACGTAACCTAACCTTACCTTGGCTGTGACCTAGCCTAGCCTAACCTAACCTAACCCAACCTAACTTAACCCAACCCAATCAAACCTAACCCAACTTAACCCAACCCAATCTAACCCAACCTAACCTAACGTAACCTAACCCAACATAACCAAACCTAATCTAACCTAACCTAACCTAACGTGACCTTACCTTAGCAGTGATCATGGTGTCTAGGAAGGTTGGGTCGTGGTCATTAGCGTCCAGTACTGTCACCGTAACCCGGGCAAAGTCGGCGTTCTCTCGACGACCACGATCACGACAACTCACCGTCAGTTCATGTACCCCACACACCTCCCTGCACACACACACACACGTAGGGGAAAATTATATTACTCGTATGAAACAATGTATAATCACACACCTCCTTGGACACACACACACACACACTCTCTCTCTCTCTCTCTCTCTCTCTCTCTCTCTCTCTCTCTCTCTCTCTCATCTCTCTCTCTCTCTCTCTCTCTCTCTCACACACACACACACACACACACACACACACACAAGAAAATAAGATGTTATACCACGGCACCACATTATAATGATTATATTATCCTGTACGAGTAAAATAAGTATATATCATCAGCAATCATCAATTTGGGTCAACTAATGTGATAATGTGTCGGTGATCTGTGAGAGTGTACAGCCACGATCAAATATCCACTGACACTTTCCTTCCATCGTGCCAATAAATCAGTGTCATATCAAAATATAATCATACAACAACAACATCTTACGTCAACTCAACCCCCTCAGTTATTTATTATTATTATTATTATTATTATGAGATGCTGCAAAATCATACACGTGTTGTGTTGTTTTTATTTACCAAGATAAAATTATTATTTACTACGATGGAAGGGAAGTGTTGATGGATATTTGATTGTGGCTGTACATACAATTAGACACAGGAAATCTTACACAGGCTATATATATGGAAAGAGAGGTCATTATTCTGAAAGTACTGCAATGAATGGTCTACCAAGTGATATGGTTATTACAAAGCAACAAACATAATAATAATAAAATGGTATTGCAGTTACGTAGCGTTTCATTTTCTCTATATTGTAAACCCTAAACAACAAAAGTGTGTGTACGACCTCTTGTGGCCAATAGGACAATCATTTTAATTTTATTATTATTATTTATTATTATTATTATTATTATTATTATTATGAAGGATTCCTATGACAAAAAGTTACCTATTTTTAACATATAAACAACAACAAATGTGACGTATATGTTTTCCTGACCTATCAAGGGGTTGTGCCACGGTGAGGTCCCCACTGGTCGAGTCGAGGGAGAAGAGTCCATGCGAGGCGAGGGCGTGGGCGTGGTGTAAAGTGAAGTAGACGGCAGAGGGTGACTGATCCCTGTCCCTGCACTGTAAGGTAAGGATGCTGGTGCCTGGTGTTGCCGCTTCACTCACACTCCCGGAGTACACACGGGCACTGAACACTGGACGGTGGTCGTTGGCGTCCATTACACTCACCACCAACTAAACACAGACACAGAGAGAGTGAGTGAGAGAGAGGGGGGAAAGAGGGATTAATGAGACTGTACTGCTAGAAACTTTACACTCACCACCAACTAGACACAGACACAGAGAGAGTGAGTGAGAGAGAGGGGGGAAAGAGGGATTAATGAGACTGTAATGCTAGAAAATGTATGCTCCACCAACTATAATAGAGAGACAGAGAGAGAAGAGAGAGGGAATATAATGAGAATGTAATACTAGAACATTAATGCTTACCAATACATATATACACACACAGGGAGAGAGAGAGAGAGAGAGAGAGAGAGAGAGAGAGAGAGAGAGAGAGAGAGAGAGGAGAGAGAGAGAGAGAGAGAGAGAGAGAGAGAGAGAGAGAGAGAGAGAGAAAGAGAGAGAGACAGAGAGAGAGAGAGTGTGGAGGCCTAAAAGATGAGTATAGGGTCAGTATAGAGAGACTCAGGAACATCTACATTCAACCCCCATACATCAAAACCCTCTCCACCACCACCACCACCACCACCACCACTACTACCCATAAAGCTGCAGAGGTGAGAACGATAGGAGGTGAAGGTAGAGGTAAGGATTTAGTGTGTGTGTAGTAAGGGGAAGGTAGAAGGAAGATAGATAGGTAAGAGGAGGTAAGGGGAAGGTAGAAGAAATATATATAGGTAAGAGGAGGTAAAGGTAAGGTAGAAGGAAGATAGGTGATGGGAGAAGGTAAAGGTAAAGGGAATGATTTAGTGTGTGTGTGGTAAGGGTAAGGTAGAAGATAGATAGATAGGTAAGAGGAGGAAAGGGGAAGGTAGAAGGAAGATAGATAGGAGGTGAAGGTAAAGGGAAGGATTTAGTGTGTGTGTGTGTGTGGTAAGGGGAAAGTAGAAGCAAGATAGATAGGTAAGAGGAGGTAAAGGTAAAGGGAAGGATTTAGTGTATTATAAAGGTAAGGTAGAATATAAATAGATAGGTAAGAGGTAAAGGGAAGGATTTAGTGTGTGATAAAGGTAAGGTAGAAGATAGATAGGTAAAGGTAAAGGGAAGGATTTAGTGTGTGTGTGTGTGTGTGTGTGGTAAAGGGAAGGTAGAAGATAGATAGATAGGTAAGAGGTAAAGGGAAGGATTTAGTGTGTGTATGTGTGTGTGTGTGTGATAAAGGTAAGGTAGAAGATAGATAGATAGGTAAGAGGTAAAGGGAAGGATTTAGTGTGTGGAGTGATATAGTGGTTGTCGTAAATCGCACACCCAGGCCTTCACCCTCAATGTATTACCAGCTAATGTTTCCATAAGTGAAATGGAAGTGATTAATGGATGGCAGAGGGCGAGAAGGGACGAGAGGAAGGTGAGAAGGGAGGAAGGCAGTGTGGTCTATTGATGGGCGAGAAGGGACGAGAGGAAGGTGAGAAGGGAGGAGAGGAAGGTGAGAAGGGAGGAAGGCAGTGTGGTCTATTGATAGGCGAGAAGGGAGGAGAGGAAGGTGAGAAGGGAGGAAGGCAGTGTGGTCTATTGATAGGGTAGAAGGGACGAGAGGAAGGTGAGAAGGGAGGAAGGCAGTGTGGTCTATTGATAGGGGAGAAGGGACGACCGGAAGGAAGGATGGCAGTGTGGTCTATTGATAGGGGAGAAGGGACGAGAGGAAGGTGAGAAGGGAGGAAGGCAGTGTGGTCTATTGATAGGGTAGAAGGGAGGACAGGAAGGAAGGATGGCAGTGTGGTCTTTGGAAGGGGAAGGGAAGAGGAAGGGAAGGTGAGAAAGGAGAAGAGGAAGGAAGGAAGGAAGGCAGTCTGGTCTGCTGGTTGAAAGGGGAAGGGAGGAGAGGAAGGAAGGTGAGAAGGAAGGAAGGAAGGCAGTGTGGTTGGTTGGAAGGGGAAGGTGAGAAGGAGGGAGGGAAGGAAGGAAGGAAGGAAGGAAGGAAGGAAGGAAGGAAGGAAGGAAGGAAGGAAGGAAGGAAGGAAGGAAGGTAGGAAGGTAGGCAGTCTATAGTCTGTTGGTAGGAAGGGGAAGAGGAAGAAGGTGAGAAGGAAGGAAGGAAGGAAGGAAGGCAGGAAGGCAGGAAGGCAGGCAGGCAGGCAGGCAGGCAGGCAGGAAGGAAGGTAGGCAGTCTAGTCTGTTGGTAGGAAGGGGAAGAGGAAGGGTGAGAGAATTTATCACCTTATTACCGTCTGGTCCCATTTGAGCTGTTAGTGTTTTGTGTGTGTGGGAGGAGGGAGGGGGGGGAGGAGGGGGCCTTCTTACATTCTTTCATTCATTCCTTATTTCCTTCCTTTTGCTTTCTCATTTTATACCTCCTTTACATTCCTTCATTTCTGTGGTATTACTTCCTGATTTATTCCCCTTTTTTTTCCTTCCTTCCTTCCTTTCTTCCTTCCTTTCTTCCTTCCTTCCTTCCTTTCTGTGGTGTTTCTTCCTGGTTTACCCACCTTTTTTCCTTCCTTCCTTCCTTCTTCCCTCCTTCCTTCCTTCCCTCCTTCCCTCCTTCCTTATTTCTCTTTCTGGGTTATTCATTTCACACCTGCATCATCTTCCTTCTTTAATAATTTTCTTCCTTCTGGTTATTCAATTCATATCGGTTTTATTTTCCTTCATTTCTGTCGTCTTTATTTCTGTTGTTGCTATTCCTTCTACTTTATCTTCCTTCTTTAATTAATTACTTCCTTCCTCCCCTTTTCCTTCTGGGCACTTACCCCCTATCTTCTTTCCTTCCTTCCTTCCTTCCTGCCTTTCCTTCTCTCTTTCCTTCCTCCATTCCATCCTTTTACTTTTCCCTTCTTCCCTTCCTATCTTCCCTCCCTCTTCCACCCCTTACCTACAACAGTCCACTCCCCTTCCTTCCCTCTGTCCTTCCTTCATCCCTCCTTACCCTTTCTCAAACTCCCCCTTCTCTCTTCCTTTCTTCCTTTCTTCCTTCCTTCTTCCCTCCCTCCCTTACCTACAACAGTCCACTTTCCATCCATCCATCCATCCATCCTTTCCATCTTTCCTTTTCTTTTATACCTTCTTCCTTCCCTCTCTTACTTTCTATTCTTCCTCCCTCTATCTCTCCCTCATTTCACCATTCATCCATCCATCCACCAATCCCTTCATCCAACCCTACCTCTTTTCACCATCCATCCATACCAATCCCTCCCTCATTTCACCATCTATTCATCCATCATTTCACCATCCATCCATCCATCCCAATCCTCCCTCATTTCCCCAATCCCTCCATCCCAACCCTCCCCCACTTCACCAATCCCTTCATCCCAACCCTCCCTCACTTCACCATCCATCCATACCAATCCCTCCCTCGCTTCACCAATCCCTCTTTACCAACCCTCCCTCACTTCACCAATCCCTCTTTACCAACCAACCCATCCCTCACTTCACCATCCCCCAACCCTCATTTCATCCTCCAACCCTGTACAAAGACTGACTCACCTTGGTAGTTGTAGTGTGGACGCCATCAGTAGCAGAGATGGTGAGTGAATAGTGGTACTGGTCCTCGTGGTCTAAGCGTCGAGCCAAAGTCACCAGTCCAGTATCAACACCCATACTGAACCTTCCACTGTCATCACCCTCTGAACACAAGTGGAAAAAGGGATATAGGTAAACATTAAGGACCCTGTATTCGTGTATGAGAACTGGGGTGCTTCTGATTCCTCCTGACTATACCACGAAACAAACTCTTTTCATATAGGTGGTGCTTCGTGGCAGTAATTGAAGGACTCATTTACCTCCACTTTTCTAACTACATCACAGGGTCCCTTAAGGGGGAAGTTTGTTTTGTGTTGGTAAATCTGGAGTAACCGAAGCCTTCAAATTATTCCAAGCAACGGAACACTATTATTTTTGCTCTACTGGTCCTGTTTCCTATCATACTTTGGAGGAATCATGGCACTCCAATGTACCAAACTAGAATTACCACCTTAATTAAAGGGGACTTTTTTTTTACATGCTGTTGTGGGAAAATAATCTTACCCTTATTTATTTTTATATATATATATATATATATATATATATATATATATATATATATATATATATATATATATATATATATATATATATATATATATATGCGCCATGCTTGTATAACCAACATCCCTGTATTATTTTCACCCGCTAAAAAAATATAAATATATACATATATAAATAAATAAATAAATAAATAAATACTACTACTACTAAAATTAACACATTTAAACATTTTCCTCAACATATGTTTTATTCTAATATCTGGGTCATATGTTTCACACTTTTTCTGGGTGTGAGTTTTGCCACAATATTATATAATCGCATTACAGACACATTTAATTCCCACCAAGTCAACTTCGTATCACATCAAGGGGTAAATCTGGAGTAAATGATTCTTCCACACGTGTCTCAAGCAACAGGTCAACATTACTTTTGTTCATGTGGTTCTGTTTCCTGGTAGTGTTTGGAGAAATCATAGAACTTACACTAATTCACCAAACAAGAAAATCTCACCTTAATAATAATAATAATAATAATATAAAAAAAAATGGGCAAGGATGATGAATGCATTTTTGTTTATGTGTTTTTTAATGCACTGATTATTTCCCTTTAAACGTAATTTTTATGACCTTGGTTTGCTGTTTATGATTCCTTTCTCTCTCTCTCTCTCTCTCTCTCTCTCTCTCTCTCTCTCTCTCTCTCTCTCTCTCTCTCTCTCTCTCTCTCTCTCTCTCTGACATTGCTGACTGGGTTTTAGGTTACTTGATATTGTGACCCCTAAGTCTGTCTCTTGATCCACGCTTTTAAGTTGATTACCATTTAACGAGTAGTTTGCAGTTACGTTACGATGTCCGATATGGAGTACTTTACATTTATCTGCATTGAAGGACATTTGCCAAGTTTTCGCCCAATTCGACAATTTATCGAGATTATCTTGCATTTCTTTAGTTTGTGCGTTAGTGAGTACTGTATTTGCAATTTTAGTGTCATCGGCAAACTTCGATATTATGCATGAGAGACCTTCATCTATGTCGTTTATGTAAACTAGGAAAAGGATTGGGCCTAAAACTGACCCTTGTGGCACCCCGCTCGTAATGCCAGTCCAATTAGATGATTTACCATTTATTACCACACGTTGTTTACGGTTTCTTAGCCAGTTCTCTATCCATCTTACGGTGTCGCCTTAGATTCTGTGAGATTTTAATTTAGTTATTAAACGTTTATGGGGAACTTGTCAAAGGCTTTTTGGAAATCTAGATAAATTATGTCTACTGCTTTACTCTTATCATATTCGTTAAAAATGTCGTTTAAAAAGTGTAATAGATTCATTAGGCTTTATTGGCAGAGCATTCGAGTATAAGTCTAAAGATACAATCCTCACTTTGTATAATTCCTTGGTCCGTCCCCTTATGGAATATTGTGTCCAAGCCTGGTGCCCGTACTACCAGAAAGATATAGTAAAATTGGAACGAGTCCAACGTAGAGTTACTAAAATGATACCATGTCTACGAAACAAAACGTATGAAGAGCGGCTAAATAAATTGAATCTATTCCCATTAGCACAACGTAGATTGAGAGGCGACTTAATCCAGGT